>JAPDSC010037796.1:0-12912 GCA_026290005.1 Latrodectus geometricus
GTACATTTTTATATATCATATACGGATTAGACCACAAGTATTTTTTTTATATTATTTGCTTTTTTGATATATAAATATTTTCACATTTTTAATATGTTATACAGTTATTTATCACCCATCTTATTTGTTATAATAATATACATTATAGGTAGAGGTAGTAAGAACTATATATATATATATATATATATATAAAATTTATATTGTATAGTTAGAAAATTCATATAATAATTTGCAAATTGCTTCACACTGTAGAATCATACAGCATGTTACAACGGACTGTTTGTAAATATACATTAAATAATACATAAATAGATATTAAAATAGCATTTTATTTATCAGCTATAACAGTATTTATTTGAGTAATAGAAGTTACAAAAAAATTACTAATTTTATTATGGATTGTAAAATAGTAAAATTATTCATATCTCATTGCTTTATATTCTTTAATAGTGTATAAAGATTTTTAAATTGTATTATAAAATGCTGTAAAATAAATAATTAAATCAATTAAAGCTTAGACAAATCTAAAGAAATTTCTGTCGAAGCTTCCATATCATAAAAAATATATTTATAAATTATTCTTAAGTATATCTTTCGATACACTTTACAAAATTAAATGTTTGAAAAGACAAAATTAATAATAATTAAGTTTATTGAAAAGTAAACAAATTGTCATTACATAAAAGTTATTTGAAATTTTAATGTTTGATGCACTTTTATATTCCGTTAATTTTCTAGCATTTTACACTTCAATAAACTTAAAGCTACAGTTTCAGACAACAACATCCTAATTTTGAATATTGTCAAGATTTGTAATCGATACCTATGCTCGCATCTATTTCATTAGGATTGGATCTATTTCATTAATTGAATCAATGTCAATAAAAGTGAGTAGATTCCCTCGATTTTTTTATCCAATAATATTCTCACAATCATGAGTTTACATAGAAAGAAAAAGATTTCTACTTTCATATTTTTATACAAGGCTAATTCAATCATGATCAAAATTAGTAAGTATATTTCATATTATTAAAAACATTCATGTCTAAGCTTGGAATCGAACCTATGAACTGCTGAACTGAAAACCAGCGTGTCAATTATTTATTTGTTAATACATGGTCCTCTAAATGTGGCCTGCAGATAATGTGTTTGAATCTTGTATATTTTAAATATTGTTCATGTAGCTTAATAATTTTTAAGGAGTAATAAAATCATTAATATTGTGAAATCATTTGCCAACATAAACTACATTATTATTTATTTATGCAAACTAGTATAAAAAACAATCACTAATAAAATACTTCTTCCTTTAATCTATCCTAAAGCAATACTATCAATCTGAATAAACCTTTTATAATATCTCTGCAGATGTCAAATATTTTACTTTCTGGAATAAAATATCCCTTCTGTCCAAAAACAAATTTCAGACAACGTAAATAATAACTATGCGCAACAGATTTGGCTGTACAAAAGAAAATAGTGTTGCTTAAAATGCTAAAAGTAAAAAATTATTGGACATCTTTCTGCAAAAGGAATGACTGAAAAATATTTCTTTTCATTCCACCTACGATTTATAATAGCTTTTGTTGCAATGTAACAATAAAATATTGAGTCTAGGTAAAGGAGGAATATTTCAAATGCAGTAATGCTCCTTACATACAAAACAATTTTTTGTTGCCATATTCACAATGCAATATTATAAGAAACGCAATTCTCAATAATAATCAAGTGAGGAATAACTTTTTGTTTCGAATCCAATTATTACTCACTGTTGAATAAGACCTTTTTCATGTGGTTGAATATAAAACTCAAAGCATCTTTTAAAAATAACTTTTTTGTGTCCTGGAAAAAAAGAAATCCGAAGACGTGAGGAAACTTTGAAATTCGCTTAAGGCGTAATGAGTGTTTTCTGCCCACTGTACCGATATAACAAAAGTTACAAAAGATTTCCAGAATGAAAAACTTAAAAATCTAATATCTACACGTCTTCCATTAAGGAAATATTATTGAGAAATGATAGAAATCACGAACGAGTGGGGAATTAGTTCCGGTAAATAAATAGTATTTCAGTTCAGTTCTTAATGTTCAATGGAGAGTTATTAGCAAATAAATCCAGCATTTTGATTTCGATTAGTAATAGACAGTATTCTTGTTTTATAATGATTGATAATACATATGGCCAAACAATTTTTCCAGATGCAGAGAAATGTGTTTAGAAATCCCTTTCTTCTTATTTGATAAAAGAAAGTATATCTAAACAGTCTGAACAAACATCAAATTTTATTTATATAAAGAGAGACAGGTTTTATTTGAGAATTGATCCGTTAATGGTTTCTATTTTAAGACAAAGATTTATTTTTACATCTTGTAGATTATTTTTAAAATTTCTTCTGAGAGAGTTGAAAACATTAACTAGAAATAATTTTAGAGAATATTTACTTAATATATAACGGTAGGTTTGATGATTTTAATGGATTATCTTGCACATACTTTGTTTATTTTTATTAACATCAAATAAATTCTCTCCAAGCAATCGCGAAGATCAACAGTTGATATTTATACACCTGTTCAAGTGAACAAGCTATGACAAATTTTTCTTTATTAATTTCTTCCAATTATGATTTTTGTTTGATTTTGAATATGTATTCATATATATATATATATATATATATATATACTCCTATTCAGAACACTAAAGGGAAAAAAACTATATAGCAGACACATAAAAAATAAATCTTTCAATCTGTAGTTTAAACCACAAGAAACGAAGGACTTTATGAAATTTGTTTTTACAATAATTCATATAACCCGTTAAAAAGTCTTTATTGAAATAGTGATTCATTAAAATGACAATTTGGTGTTAAAGTAAATCAAATTGAAACAATTTTGGAGAAAACAACGAGATTTATATATTGCAAATGAATGGATATCTGTTGCTCAGATGGGACAGCCTTTCAATTGTTCTCTTTCCACTTCGAAAAATATGCTTCATTATTCCATAAAATGCTTCAATCGCACCTTCCTTTTAATAACATGCTATAAAGAATGTCAAAACAAAAATTTCCCAAATACCCTTCTAGATATTCGAAACAGTTGGATATTAGTAAAGCATTCCACTCATACTGTCATACTACTTGTGCAGGTTAAATCCAATTACCAGTTTAAGCAAGACAAGATAATTAAAGATTTTCAGATCAACCATAAACTGGAACAAATATTTGTATAATATAATGGTTTGGTACCAACTTTTATTGAATTTCAAAATTAAATATCACTAACTAGTATTTATAAAAACAAGACTATCAACCACCCTTCTCTTGCCTTCAGTTCAACAGTTCATGGGTTTGAATCCTGTCTTCGGCTTGGATGCTTATAATGGTTTGGAATCCACTTTGAACCGTAATTAGCCCATGTGGAGAAAAAATGACAGTTTAGTGACAAACAAACCAAATCTAAACCACCTAACACCTTTTGTTTCACAGTATTCATCAGGGCTTTGGTTGGAAGAGCTTAATTAGCAGCAATCATAATGCTACTAATCAGGCTCTCCTATTTAAATATTACCATTTGAATAGGAGAGTATACTTTTATACTGTTTGCACTATCAGTCATTCTATAAGACCTAATTTTTCACTTTTATTATTTCTTCAGACTCAGCAATGCAAATCAAAGCAGATTTGTCTAGTTTATGACCATTGTTAAGTTTTTTAATAGTGTTTTTTAGTACACTGTCGAAAGTTTACTTTTACAACGACCAAGAACTTAACAGTTTTAATTATAATATGTTAAGACATTTTATAAAGTATGTGAATCTAATTTTAGAATGCACTCTCATATCTATATGATTGTGCTATGAAGTTATCTCACTTGATATAACAGTCAAAGCAAAAAAAGCAACAACAAAATTCTAAAACTAAAAATAGGATAAAACTAATATATTGCAAAGCTAATGTTTGAAGCACTTTCTTAAAATGTTCGCAAAACAAATAGCTTAAAATGTGCCTAGTGAAAAAGAAATCATTTCAAGTAAATTTTACTTCTTTTTAACTTTATATTTGACTTTTTCTGAATATCATTATTAAACAATTCTTAGTTCTCCCCGTTACGACCATTTTTTTTATTCGGAATTAGCAGTTTAAGCAGATTTTGAATTTATAAAAACATTCCCTATATTTTTCTAATTAATTTTATTTTTCTCTTTTGATGTACAAATTACTTAGCTTACATTTTCAATTAGCTAATTAAAATGATCTACTTAATTTATGTTTGTTATTTAATACCCACAACATTATATATTACTGAAACTACACACTTCCTATTATTTAAATAATACACTTACATAAATGATAAATGTATTCAATTTCATCTCCTCAATAAAAACACATGGAAAAAATAGTACCAGAAATTTTTTTATTTGACCTATTTTATGATGGAAATATTTAACTACGATTCCGTATCTTGGCGCCACTGTAGAATTAAACGAACGCAATAACTGTATTATTTATTTGCTTTATACCAATAAAGAATTTAATCTAAATCGAAATATTGATGGAACGAGAGAAAAAATATGCTTGTTCTTTGTGAAGATACATAGCTTGCGTGTCAGTAAATGGGTTTTGTTTTCTTTGCGGAGATTAGATATATTTTATACGTCATTTTAAGCTCTTGGCAAAGTAAGCAAAAAGAAACATTCTCTGAAAATGTGTTTCTCTGTAAACAGCTCGATATCTAATGGAAGGTTTACGATTCACCAAAAGTCATCAACTAAAGCCCTGGAAGGGGGATGCTGGGAAGAAGATACACTTTTTCACAATTACGAAAACGATTAAAGTAACGATTACGCCGCTTTTTTTTAAAGAATAAGTGTGTTTAATTGTTTAATGAGACGAAAGGAAAATATCTGTTTAGTTCGAAAGAACAATGGCCACAATATAAAATCGCAGACGATTATTTTTTTGTAGGTTGGGTTCTGTTAAGTTTTTTATTTATTTTTATTTTTTGATTTTGGCAACATATGTTTTCAGAAGTGCAAAACCTTTTTTCCCCCTTCTAACTTTGATGGAATTTTTTCATTTAATATTTTTGACGCTTGTGACCATTTAAAAAGTAATTAAGGTGTTTCTTTAATTGTTATGAAATAAAGAACAGAAATTAGAAGAAACTGATTTCCTCGTCTATTATTTCATTGCAGATGAAACAAATTATAAAGTGATTAAAGGAAAGTGACGGATAATTAATTAAAATTAAACTGCTAAGTATAGGTAGAATATTTTTAATGTTTTCAGTTATTTCAATATTAGGTTAGAAGTATTTAGTTTTTTTATACTACAATAAACAATTGCGTATGCCAATTATATTAATTTAATTGCAATTATCCTAAAACTGAGAATTTCAGGAAATGACTAGGAGCAATTATTAATGTGAATAAGAGTATTTCATATGGTATGATTTACATTTGTTTCTCAAATACATTTTTAAATATATTTGAGTTCAATTTCTTAATCAGCCTGATAGGATTTAAATGTTTCGCAAACGAAACATATACATGAAAAATAATTGTTGTGAAATGGAAATTCGAATTATCAGAATTATATTTATAAAATCGGAATTATATTTATTTACAGAATTTAATTTATATTTATAAAAATTTCTATCTTGTTAGAAAATGTTCTGGACGTGAATTTCTACAAGTGTTGATGAACATATTTATTGATCTTAGTTTTCAAACGTATTGAAAATATTTTCCTTGCAATACTGTGTTTAAGAAGCAATTTATTTTGACAATTGTATATAATTATTGAATTTTTTAATTATATTTTATTTAATTAGACCATTAATTATATCATTGGTTAATAAGACCTGAATATACAGTAAATAATAAATTCCAAGCGATTTTAACCATCCAGCTCGATGTAGAAATCGAATTCACGAACTGTTGAACCGAATGTCCGAACACTAAACTTTCGGTTGTCATCTCCATTTCATTCAGGTAAAAAGAAAGTAAATATGGTGATGAGGTAAGTTAAATTACGAATGCACTCACAGACGAATTAAAAACTTAAATACACAAAATAACATGTCCCAAAATATAACAATTTTGTCTGAAATCGTTATATTTCAGAGAATATCAATTAACTTTGTACAAAAAAATTAAATGAATGCCAGATATGTAAGTGTATTATCTATTTTTAAATTATTCTTTACATAGCTTTAAATTTGGAAAGAGCTGGTTTGTCATCAAGTACTGAACAAAGAGAGAGCGTGAGTGAAATTATTAAAGAGAGAATTTTGTAATTGAAATGGGAGATGTATTATATTTTTGTTATCTACATCATTAAATAATTTAGAAACGGTGAACGTAGCATTTCTTCATAATAAAATACAAAATGAAGTGAAAAATAAATTCTTTTGATTTTAGAGAACCAAAATGGAAAATAAACTTTTGAAAAACAACCTGAAATTGATTTACTTTTACTACGAGGCAAATCTGCGAGTGGAATGCTAACTATCATAACTACCACTGAAAGAGTGGACCAAAACACCTCTGACCTTGCCTTGGGTTTCTATCTCTGCTTCTGAGTTAATTGCATCGCCCTCGGGGGTGCCGACCACCGAGACAATCCCCGAAATCTATTATCGGACCAGGACATCTCGAAGAGATCTGTCCTGTCCGGTTACGCCATCACGCGAGCTCTTTCTTCTTCCTCTCCTTATCGATCTCGTCTTCGAGAAGTTTTATATTTTCTTAACTCTTGTCTCCCGAGCCCCAAGGTCATGGGAAAGTTTGAGAAAATGTCGCCTGCGGGTTAGAGGGGGGGGGGAGCTCCTCAGCTAACGCCTCATTGTTTGGTGTTAGTTAACTCTTGAGATAAGGAAGATCGACATCATTAAATAGCTACTGCGAGCAGAACTCGGTTAAATACGAGATGCCCAAAACCATTGAATTGTTTTTCCCTTCTGTTGAGGCCTCTTTTTGATATATTAAGCAAGGAGAATAAAATAATAGATAATTCATTTGAAAAATCAGCCTTATAATTTCTTTACACGCAAATAGTGATATTAGGGGTTGTTTTTTGTGCCAGCAGCCATTAGATGATACACATTTCGTAAAATTACCCTTTTTATGCATTAAATAAAACAAGAAGGCTATCATTTTCTAAAATTTTTATTTTACATTGTATCTTATTCAGTAAAAAGAACCATCATGATATTTGTAAAAAGCTTCTCAAAATAAGAGATATTGCTTGCAGATTTGAAAGCTAATAGATTTGATATTATATTGAAAAAAAGATAGTAAAATAATAAATTTATACTAATTTTTTAATCAATATTAAACTTTGCTATAAAACATTCTATTACTGTACTTGCTAAAACCACTTGATGTTTTTATAAAAATTTTAAATATTGCTCGTGTTTTAATTATAATTCATGTCAAGTTTTCAATAGGACACTTTTAATTTATTTTTCAATACATGTTTGGGGAATAACAAATAAAGTTAGACATTTAAAAAAAAATGAGCAAAATATAAATTACCTTAAATACTATTTCGAAAGAATGAACTAAAATAGATCACTCTTTCCAAATAAATATTGCAATTCCCCCTTAAATAATAGATAATATTATATATATTGGGCCGCCCACCCTGTCTAGTGGTCAGCGTGCCTGACTGCTGATCGGGAGGTCCTAGGGTTCGAATCCCGTTGTGGTCATGGATATGTACTTTCCCTCTCCCTCTCTCTATCATGTCCTTGTCCTTTCCTTGTATGAATGGTTACCTACCCTATAAACGGGTACCTATGGCATGTGTGTTCAGAGGTGAAGTCAGTCTTCTGCCCTTGTGGTTCCTCTCCAAAAAAAAAAACTACATACTCTTCACGCCAGATCTTCTGGACCTGTTGAGGGCTTTCCTGCACCAAGGGGATAAGCAACGATATATATATATATATATATATATATATATATATATATATTGGACATAATAAATTATATCTCACTGATTACTAATGTTTTCTGTTTCATTGATTATTAAACTTTATTATAAACCTTTATGTTACACTACATGTTAAAATTAATTCAGGATTTAGAAATGTAAGCATTGTTAATTGATTACAGTTATATATACTTTTGAACTACTTATTGAATTTTGATGAAATATTATCAAAAATATATAAAGAAAATCATTATTGTATCGTAACAGCTTGTGTTTTTATGATAATTCATATCGAGTTTTCAAATATGACTTTTATAATTTCTGTATAATTAATTGTGGAAAATATTTATAGAAATCCAAATTAATTATATCAAGAAAAAAATTATACAAAATATAAATGAATTAATAGCATACAAAATCTATATCATTTCAAATATTATTTTGAAAAAAATCAATTAATACTTATTAAAGATAAATATTGTAGTTTCACAGAAAAAGAATATATTTCAAAATTGGGCTGTTGATTTCCCGAAATTACCTTCGAAAAGTATTATTATTTTTTAAAATTCATGAAAGCATATCAGGAATGGATTATTATTTACAAGTGAGTAATTTAATCGTTATAGGACATTAATTACTTAAAACGTCAATTTTTAAAAAGCAATAACTTCTGAATACATAGAATTGTTATGTGCTTAATTACTCATATTTCTTCTTAGAATACTTTTCCCTAAATCTGATAGAGATTTCAAAATGATGAAATTCCAAAAATACTGAAAAATAAATTATTTGCCTTATGTTAAAATGCAATTTGACAATCATCTGAAAAGTAATTGTCAATACAACTGAAAGTAATTAAAAATAAAAAAAAGTATTATGTGCTATAATAAAAGTTAAAACCTAATAGTTATCTCAGGTGTTAATAATTATAGTATAATAGAAAAGGTAACTAAACGTATTCCAAATATTATTCTACCAATGAGAGATTTTTAAGGTGTCAAGTTTCATCAATTCCGTACTAAAAGTTTTTTTTTTATTTCTAATGGGTGGCACCCTTGAGCAAGTAAGTACATAGGCCGATTTGCCTCAACAAGGCTGGAAACTGCTACTCATTTTATCATTACCCGGTGGGCACCTGTGAATCAAGTCACGGATGTACAAGTAGCATCACCCACGCCACACCACCACAAACCCGTTTATAGGGCGGGCCACATTCATCCATCATCTGAGGAAAGGACAAGAAACACACACAGAGAGAGAAAAAGAAAGTACATCCTTGCCCTAGCCAGGATTCGAACCCAGGTCCTCCCCATCCGTAGTCAGTTACGCTAATCACTAGACAGGTAGGGCGGCCCGTACTAAAAGTCATGGAACAAATTTGAGATTTAACAGGTATTTAATCTACTTTTAACAGGTATTTGGCATTTAGCAGGTATTCTAAAATAAAGTAAATTGTAATCTTGGAATAATAGTACAGTTGTTTGTTTTGGTTGAGATTCTGTGACCAAGATTCATTGATTTCATACTAAAGTATGGAATCGATGAATCTTTATATACAGGATATCAGTAGTACCATATCATTAATTGCCGATAAAGCAGACATCTTACTGCATGATCTTAGGGAACCACGGTACGAGCCCAGAATATAGGAATAGATTGTTTGCAAGACAACAAATATCTTCATGAACAGTTCGGCGAAATTTGAAGAAGAAGAAACAATCACCCCGATAATCATGGACTTAACTTTCCTTGACTGACTCTGCATCACTAGTAAGAATCTCAAAAAATGTGTTCATTGATGAATTTCAATGTAATAACTGTGTCAAGTAATCTTTTTCAATGAATCCATATACTGTGGCAGCACCATTGCAATGCACATTATGGAAAAAGTACATTGTCAATACACCTTCGACATCATCCTTCTGATTCATTACCATGGAAGAATAGAATGAAGTACCCTTGCTTACATATTCCGATTAATTCAAGACTTCATTTTTTTATTATATTTCATGATAATATGTTACCCATACTGCCCCGATTTTCTTTAATACACAAAACATGTTTGACTATTTATTGGTCTAATCTGTATATTCTGATATGTCACAAACTCATTTGAGATCTAATGAATAGCTGTCGAGAGAAAATCTTGACACCATTTGCCAACTATTATGATGAAAGAACTGTGGTATAGTGCTGAAGCTCTTTTAACTGCTATATATAGCACACAATCTATATGCTCATAAGGATAAATATTATTGCTGCTGAGGCAATAGGGTAGATTTTTCAAGATTTTCTAAAAATCTTAAAATTACTTCCGCGGATTTTTTTAAAAACTTTCATATGCTTTTCATCATAATGTATATTTTTAATAACTGTTTTTGATTTCCTTTCTGGCATAGTAATTTTAATGGTAAGTTTTCATTTGGAGTTCTGAATTTAAATATTACATAATATTCTTAATCTCTCTAAATTTTTGATTATTTTGTCATTATTACGAATCTCGTATATTCTATAATTGCTATATAAAAATGATTAGAAGAAAACTTGCTGAAATTTTTATTGCCTTTCCTTGAAACATTTCATCTTTCTCTTTATTTAGATAATCCAAAATCCAGCCAGGATAATTCTAATTAAATATTGGAAGTAAAATAATTAAAATAATAGAAATAAAAAAATTTAGAAAACAAAAGCTTAAACTGACATTTAATAAAATAAATATGATGAATAATTTTTCATTTGACACTTTTTTTGGGATTGTATGTATAAAATGTTTCGATAGAATACTAAATATTTCCATATATGTTTAAAATTTTTTTATCTTGACTGAGAGATAAATACACTACTGGCTATTAAAATTGCTACACCAGGAAGAAATGTAGATAACAAAATGATGTTTATTGGACAAATATATTATACTAGAAATAACAAGTGATTAAATTTTCAAAAAATTTGGCTGGATAGATCCTGAGAAATCAGTATCCAGAACAACCACCTCTGACAGTAATAACAGCAGTTATACACCTGGGCATTGAGTCAAACAGAGATTGGATTGCATGTACAGGTACAGATGCCCATGCAGCTTCAACACGATGCCACAGTTCATGAACCGTAGTGATTGGCGTTTGGTGACGAGCCAGTCGCTCGGCAACCATTGACCAGACGTTTTCTATTGGTGAAAGATCTAGAGAACGCGCTGACCAGGGCAACAGCCGAACATGTTCCGTATCAAGGAAGGTCCGTACAATACCGGCAACATGCGGTTGGGCATTTTCCTGCTGAAACGTAGGGTTTCGCAGGGCTCGAATAAAGGGTAGAGCCACGGGTCGTAACACACCAGAAATGTAACGTGCACTGTTCAAAGCACCGTCAATGCGAACAAGAGGTGACCGAGACGTGTATCCAATGGCACCCCATACCATCACGCCAGGTGATGGGTCAGTATGACGATGACGAATGCACGCTGCCAGTGTGCGTTCACCACGATGCCGCCAAACACGGATGCGACCATCATGATGCTGTACACAGAACCTGGATTCACCTGAAAAGATGACGTCTCGCCATTCGTGTGCCCAGGTTCGTCGTTGATCACACCATTGAAGGCGCTCTTGTATATGACGCAGTGTCAAGGGAAGCCGCAGTCATGGTCTCCGAGCTGAGAGTCCGTGCTGCTGCAAACGTCGTCGAACTGTTCATGCAGACGCTTGTTGTCTTCCAAACGACCCCGTTTCTTGACTCACGGCTCGTGACGTGGTTGCACGATCCATTACGGCCATGCGGATAATATGCCTGTCTTCTCGGCTGCTAGTGATAGGTGGCCGTTGAGATCCCTCATAGCGTTCCGTATTACGGTCCTGAAACCATTGATTCCATATTCTGCTAACAGTCATTGGATCTCGACCGACGCGAGCAGCAATACTGCGATAAGATAAACCGCAATCCCGGTGAGCTTCAATTCGACCTTTATCAAAGTCAGAAACGTGCTGGTACACATTTCTCCTTCTTACACGAGGCATCACAACAACTTTTCACCAGGCAACAACGTTCAAATGCAATTTGTGTATGAGGAACCGGCTGAACAATTTCCTCATTTAAACACAATGTAGGTGTAGCTACTGACGCCTGCTTTATTTGAATGCGCTGAAAAGCTAATCATTTGCATATCACAGCACCTTCTTCCTTTCGTATAAATTTCACGTTTGTAGCATGTCGCCTTCTTGGTGTAGCAATTTTAATGGCCAGTAGTGTATTTACCATAAAATTATTTTTATAATTTAAATTTTCATTCATCTTTATTTTTGTTTTACATTCCTACTTGATTCATATTAATAAAATACCTCTTATGTCTGTTATAATACCCTACATTTAAAGTTATTTAGTCTTGCTTTTTTACAAGAATAGTTTGACTGAATTCTTACACTTTTAATAATTGTGTTAAAAAGCATATTAAAGAATACATTTTTTGGTTTTAAGATGTTAAAAATTATGTATTTTTATAACATTAATTCAAGTTCCATAATTATGTGCTCTAACTTATGAAGAAAATTTAGCGCTGTGTTTCGCAGCTCAAAAGAAAGAACAAATCTTTTCTTTCCTCACAAAAAAATAACAATATTGATTAAGTTCGTCATTTTGGTCATCATTAAGACTGACTTGACTTCTTTGTTATGCAAATAGACCTGAGTAAATATAAAGATTAAATAAGTGCGCCTAAATTAAACAACGTGCAATTCGTCCCTTTGTTCCATCACCAGGATGATGACTTATTTCATCCAGTACATTCAAATCTTCTTTTCTCCGCTCCAAAACATTCCCTACGGAATAATTATCCATGGATTAAAGGAAGACTGATTTTATTATCATAATTATCTCTTGAAAGAGTAGTCGTCACCTCGTTTGTTTCGTCAAGAAGCTCGTCCAAAATCATGAATAATCAGGAGTATTTTGAGCAGTTTTGCAGAAAATTAGATCAGAATAAAAGAAA
>JAPDSC010037810.1:0-12963 GCA_026290005.1 Latrodectus geometricus
AGATCTGTCGGATGAAGGTAAGGACGATAGAAATTTATCGCAACCAGGCTCGTCTATGCAGCTTTAATTTTCAATTGGAAGCAGACTTTCAGAAGTAGCTGCTGGATTTTTTGGGCCAAGTAAAAAAAAAGGCATGAGAATTTTTTTAGAGCTTTTTCCTCATTTCATTAAAGTTATTTTCTAGATGAAACCCTGTGCCACACAGAGTGGATTTTCCCCACTCACATTTCTAGAATTATACATTTTTGGAGATAAATATTGCTGTAGGACATGAAGAGGATTCCCTGTTACAAGGATTACTGAACTAATAAGAAGCTCTAAATCATTCTTTCATCTCTCATCATCGTTTCTCTGAAGAGTTTTGTTGCTTCTCAATAATTTGCATTTGAATACCAACATACTGCAAACACAAAGGATGATGCAAATTTCGATCGCCTTTATAGTCTCTCATGAATCAAAGATCATTTTGCATGTGCTGCATCCCAGTGAAAACTAATTGATTAAATTCAAGGATCGTCCCTCGATAAAGCAGTATATGCCGAAAAGACCAACTTAACATATCTCATCCATACCTTGAAGCCACGAGATTGATATTGCATCTAAATTTGAGATTTATTCAGGCAAGAGGGAAATCGGAAAGGTAAATCATGGGCGAGAATGTGGTCAAGAAAATGAGATTCTCTCTGTAGAAAAAATCACAAAATCTGCATGGATAATTCCCTCTGAGCTATGTCAGCAACCACTCTGAAGATAAGATTTCTTTCAAGCACTGAAGGAACTTGGAAAGAAGTTATAAAAAAGCCATACCAAACAGGGTTTTTTTTTTTTTTTTAATATGCAACATGCAACATTGGATTGTACTTTTTTTTAAAAAAGGGTGAGACACATTTTTAAAGACACCATGAAAAAATAAATGAACATAAAACATTTTGCATATAAAAAAATCAAAAATCAATATTTGTAAATCATAGTTTTCATTTTTTTGTAGAGCAGCAGCCCTTGTGGTACATCTTAGGTCATTCTAAATCTGCTACACTGGTATAATGCTTGTTTTTTCATTCATATGCAAAATCATTTATAAAATTTCTATGTAACTGACAAATTTGTATAAAAAAGTTTAAAAACACAAGATACAATAAAATAAATGAATCGTAAAATTTTAAAACATTGCTTTTATTTTATAACTAAAGACTTACCATCAATACACTGGGGGCACATGAATCTCCTCCAGTTGCTATTACCTTGGCAACGTCCTACAAAAATAAAGTTTCAAAATTATTTAATTGAATGTGTAAATTTTACAATGAATAGAATTTAATAATTTTACTATGTTGTTAGATATGAATTAAAAATTTTAACACCAAAAGTTTATACACAATTAAGTAATATTTTAGTTGTATATTTACTAGAAATAAAAAAACTAACAATTTAGATTCTTGTATAAATTTTTCTGAACGAGATGCAAAACTAACAAAATTATTCAATGTGTACAATTAAGTATTTCAAAACAGATGTCTGAATATAAAATGTTAAGATCTCAGAACAGTTGTTTCAAAATATTTGGATATTAGACTATTAAGAACATGTGATATCCAAATATCAAAAACAGTTTGTGCAATGACAAACAGCAAAAACTAAAAATCTATTTTTACACCATCACTAATTATACTGTCTGCTATAAGATCACCTTTTCAAGAGACATCCTTGATTTCTCATTACAATGAAAGCTGGAGAAATCCAGACAAATGCAATTTTTGCTCATTTTACAATAAGATTAAAATACTCATTAAGAGATATTTTATTAATGTGACATAAATATAGCATTTACTCATTGATTAGTAAGTAATAAGAATTGGGTAGTGTTTATAAAATTAAGTTACAGTATGAATACACAAATTAAAATATAAAAGAAATTAAAAAAGAAATAATAAGATCTTTAAACTAAATTTAAGCAAATACAATTGTGAGACATTATTCATGTGTTATAAATTATGAATAAAATTCTTATCAGTTGATATACTATATTTTAAAACTACTAAAAATGAAAACATTATCATAATTGAAAAAATTGTTATTTTACAATTTCACTATTTTTCACAGTTTAACTATTTTCAGAAGGAATCTAGAACTATTCTAACGCTTCAACAATGTCAACTCTTAAAGATTTATGCTTAATACTTCAACTTTTATAAGCAATAACCAATTACATATTACAATATTTATAAAAATTCACCTCACTATGACAAAGTTTCACTAATCAATGAAAAGTTTAATTTCAATTAATGTATTTATTTGAATCCAATAAACACTTAATCTTGGACTTTTAATTAATGTAACAATAATTAAATGCTTGAGAAAATAAATATACAATAGGGTTACAAATTCACAATAATTAGAACGAAAAAATTTGACGATACACACATTTATCATTTTGTAATTACTATTAATGAAATGTTATTTTTAGTAGCTTTTATCTTATAAATACTTTACTGTGTTAGTATAATCATACCATCTCAAACTATATTTACAAAAACTAAATTAAACTAGCTTCACATTTTAAAGTTTTCAATTTTAATTTCTTACTTTAAATCTCAGAGGGAAAGAATTAATTACTTCCATAAAACAAAAAATGTTATACATGAACACAAAAATTATTGAAAAAAAGAAAGCATAAAAATAATGAGCTAAGTCTACAAGATCATCATTACCAAATAATTCATAGTATTCTGTTGTAGCAATTAACTTATGCTCCCTGACATTAACAATATAAGGGTTTCAAACATTTAAAATAATGTTAATTAATAATAAAATGCAACAATATCTAAAACTCTAACTCATAATAAATACTAAAAATATTATGTAGAATACACAAAAACCTTTATTCTGCTATGACAATTGTCAAGAATAACCAATTTTACACTGATGAAAATCTTACATTTCATATATAGTGCAATATTTTAACACTTCACAGCAGAAATAATTTTATTTTTACAGGCATGATGCATCAATAATATCATAGCTGTATGAGTAAAGTTTATTGGAACAATCAGAAATTTTAATAATATAAATGGGCAACTTAATTTTTTTTCACACACTTACATACTTAAGCATAAGTCAATTCAAATAGATTAGTAAAGAGAGTAAATGCTTCTGTATTAAATTTAATTTTTACTACAGTTTATGATACTTAATTTTGATTTCTAAGTTAAAGTATATGATTTTATTTCAAGATTAACATGGAAGAAATTGTATAAAATTCCATTTTATGTCCTTACTAAGGTGTGATTCCAGGTGGTGCTTAGACACCTTTCTGTGGCATCTTGGACACATGCTCAGGTACTTTTTTTTATTGCCTGAAATAAAATAACAAAAGCATTATTTTACAAATATAAAATAAAAATATTTAACAAAATATAAACATATAACAAAAATTAAAAGCATTTAATATAAACTTTTTAACACATATACTAGAATATTGAATTCTTAATTATTGTTTAATTTAATTTACCAAAGTTTATGATCATTATTTAGAATTTTATTTATGCAAAGGAAAATTATAATAGACATTTTCAAAACAAAAATTACATCTTCATATACCATTAATAGTGTTTGTACAGATTTTCAGAAATATTTATAACAGAATTTATAGATTCTGAAGAATAAAATTTTTTAAAAAAGAATAACAATGAGTTGTAAAAAAATGTTTCCAAATACACATACAACAAATATTTTTGTTCAATATATATATTTAAACTTGATATTTTTGAACACTTCTTCCAATCTTTTATAGCAATGATCAAGACATTTACAATCAAAATTGATTCTTAATTTGCAAATGCAATCTCACTACTTCAATATTAACATTGAAACAGATAATAAAATTCTTATTGAAATGTCATAAAAATCTTGAAATATGCATTGGAATAACACAGAGTTTAATAATTGTATTATCACTCAATGACTTCATCTACCTAGCAAAATAGAACATTTAAGAAATGAATCTTTCATCTCAAAATTTCCTATCACAGGCCCAGTTAGGTTTATATAATTATATGTTCATTCTTTCACTCATTTTTGGCTCACAACAAGAACAGAGGATTTGCAAATTTAAATGGATTTCTAACCATTACATATATATCCCATGTATAAATTGAAATATCAAATAAATCAGAAGCATGTAATTGCCAGATTAAAGGAAATCAACCAAATATAAATTCTTTTTAGAATACATAATTATTACATGGAAATAATTATACGTCATAGAAAAGAATTTGTCATCAAATTGAACATTACATTAATTTTTTAAGTTTGTTCTCTTATTTTAAAAAGCTGCTTTCTGAGGTGGTTTATATATAAAACTGATATTAATTTATTTGTAACAAAACAGATAAAATATTCAGCATCTGATTAGCAGACATAAAAAGGCAGGCTTTAATAAAACCCCTGCCTTAAATTATTTAATCAAAATAAATAGCCAAAGATCTTACAAAAAGTCTACAATGAGCAAATTAAAATAAATTATCTATCACTTTTGTCATCATTAGTTAAATATTTAAGAACTATTATTACTTTCACAGTTTTTCACAAAACTAAATTAATGTTTTTTTTTTAAAAAGAGTAATTTATGATGAGATTTCAAGATAAAAATTAAGCAGCATAATTTTAAATAATAATAAATTTTTCAGCATTTCTTTAATTTGCCTAAACAACACAACTTGAATATTACAATTTGAAATTATTATTTAACTCAAGTTTCTTCCAGGTATTATGAATTTATTTTTTAAAAATATATGGCCATGAATGATTTTAAAAAAAAAACCATCTCTAGTCCAGTTACTGCCAAATAGATGATTGTGCAACATGACCTTTTAAAAATTTTAACATTATTTGCAACATTAACTTGAAATAAAAAACTCCATAAGATTTTTTTAATTAATCTATTACTGCTTAAGGAATATAAAGCTCAAATAAATTCATAGTGCAATTTTTTTTAATTACAATAATATTGTGCAAAAAGGTATTTACAACAAATTTTTGCTTAAGAATCAAATTTTAACATCAACAGTAAATAAAATATCAGAAAAATAATGAACTATTTAATAATTAGAAAAAATATTTTGACCAGAACAATTTCTCAAAAATTTAAATGTCAGATACCAACTGATAACATTTACAATATACTTGAAATAATAAGTATACATAGTAAACATGAAGAATAATAAAAATACCTCTCTAAATTAAATATGATTTATATAAAAAAATAAAATTTATATACCGATGAGCACGGCACAAGAGATGTCTACACCACGTAAACTCACACGTCTGCATGGGCAGAAGGCACAATCTTGAAATTCTGGAAAGAAATTTACTTATTACACATTACATATATAAACATGTTATATATATATATACATTTTCCTCACATTAAAATTATTAAATTGCAGATGATTTTTCATATATAATTTTTCAGTTTTTATTCTTGTAAAATTATCTAATGTGGTTCCGTAGTGCAGTGGTTATCAAATTTGCTTTACTCGCAAAAAGTTCCCAGTTCGTTCCTTGGCGGAACCAAATGTTTTCTCCTCTCCCCATGTGCCTGCCACGCTTAATTTTCACAGCCGATTTCAGAATTTTGACTGGACATGATTTTCTCTAAAGACACTTAAGTTGTATGGACATAGTCAACACGCCCCACTGTAACCTGTGTCCTTCAGGAGATTTTATGGAGCTTATTCATTTGACAAGCTGTCCTGTGCTTTCTTTTTTTAACTGTATACCCGACAACTTCCACAATAAGGCTAATTGTTATTGGGTTGCCAGAGAACTCATGACGGATAAGCCTGCTATTTCGACATCCGAAAAAGTTTTTATTCCTCACATTTTCATTTTGATAAAGAAAGAAAGGTGTTTAATTTTCTTGCACCATAAAACGTTGGCTAAAATTATTTTACATAGTTTAATTGCTTGACAAAAAAATTTTCATCTTTTACTTCATGAACAAAAAACCCTTAATAAATAAATTTTATAACTATGTAAAAATATTTTTTACAAAACATAATTTAACTTAACAAATCTCTCAAGTTACAAATCACACAAACAAAAACAAATTTCATAATGAAAAAATATTGGACTTACCTTTGTAAAATCTCCTAATATTGCCAACAACCTGAAATGTTAGATGTTTTTTAATTTAAAGATTCTCAACTTTTTATATAACAAAAAACATTATTCATGAAAAAAATAGATTAGGCAGACTTTATTATAGTGAGCTATTATATAAAGCAGTCATTATATACTGAGTAATTATGTTAAGTGAGTAATAGTAAGCAAATTATTGTGAGCACTGACTTTCAATTTGAGAACCTACTTAGCAGTTACTTTTAAAATATTTGAGAACATTCTTTCATGTAGATACTGTTGATGTAGATATTTTTTTATTTATTTAATTTTTATTCAGGCATGAAAATTACCAAAAAATTAAGCAAAAATATCTATGATTAACAAAGAAGGATTTACGGATTTTAAAAATAACAGCGATATAATATGTTTATCAAGAGTTGACTATTGCTAATTTTCAAGATTAGCAGCATTTTGTGGGATTTAATTTTTTTAACAAAGAACATTTCATCAGGGGAAGTATAGGCAGAGAAAAATGTAATATTGTTTTCCCAGTTTGTATTAAAAAATATATTTTGAAAATTTAAGCATAATTTTTATGCACTTTGATAAATTGAACACATGCATTGATGACAATTAACATTTCAGTGTACTTTTGTAAATTCTAAGTAAAGCATGCTGACTATTTTGGTACAATTAATTACCAAGTGGTTTTTTGCAGTTTTATCGATTTTTAAAGACAAAAAGATTTTTAAAGCTATAAATACAAATCCTTTTTCACAAAGATTAAACTTAATCCAAAATTATCATGTAATTTGTTTAAATTTTCACTTTTTTTTTTAAATAAGTATGACATTTTTATAATTGTAAATCTTTAAATCCATATTCTGAATTTTATTTGGTGGAATTTATTAGAAATTTGACATAAATATTATGTAGTCTTCTAACACTAAACCCCTATTTGAAATATATTATTCATTACATTTAATTCGTCATTCATGTGAGTGCAAACAGCAGCATATACTGAGAAATAATTGCTTGCTTAATCAATGTAAAGTATGATTGTGGCATCTCTAATTAGAAGATGCTCTAAATTGCTAATACATTTTAAAATTGAAAGCTTTGAATTTGAATCCTAATTGGTGTTTAAATAGAAATATATTTGACTTAACTATTTGATATTTCGAACTCTTATTTGAATTTCATTAGCACTGTTTTCATGAATAAGTAATATTACACACCAAAATAAGAAAATGTGAATCATTTTGATTAATATTTGATAAAATATTTTGATCACTTAATTATAAAATGGCTTTCAAGAGTATCAAGGAACTAAATTAGTGAAAATGATCTTGGAACCATTGTTTTATTGATGCATTTTCAAAAATGGTAAAACTTGTCAAAAAAGAAAATTTTTTTTATTGCAAGCCAATAAATTCTAGCTGACATAGTGATTTCTGTACATGGCTAGAAAAATAGGAATTGTTTTCTGTTCCACCATTTACCAAGCCTATTTTATGAACTGAAAATTTTCCAAGGAAAAGAAAGTGAAGAACTTTTTTTTTAAAAAATATTTTTAGGTGTTCTTGAAAATAAAATTATTAAGTCACCGATAGTTATTTAACTGTTGTATTTCATATTGCAGGTTGTATGTTGCCAGAGAAGCATATAATCTACATAACTGCATTTAAAGTTTTTATCAAATTTATGTTAATGTTACTTATGAAAATTAATTTTAAAAAGTTTTTAACCAACAGTTATTCTTTTTTAATGAATTTGTATAATTTGTTTTGATTCACTCTTTAATGTTTTTTAAGAGCTTTTTTAATTTTATACTGAACATAAACAATGATATTTATTTTGAAAGTTTAACCATTTCATTTCATCCCAGTGGTACCAGTGTCTCAGAAGTCAGCTGTTCTACAATGGATCTCCCCCCCCCCCGCTTCAACCACTCAATTCTCTCCTGAATGTCAGTTGAGGGAATTTTAAATGCTGCTCTTTTTTGTGTGAAAGTCATTAAAGAACTCAGAAATCCTGAGAATGGAGAATTTTGAGGAAAAAGATTTATTGTCTCCTTTGAAAAAGAATGCTTATTCAGCCTCATTTTGGAAAAAAATTTTTAATTATAACCAGTTACTTTTTGTCACTTAAGAAAATAGTTTCCATGGTTTCACATCGTAAGGGATTGGCTGATGAATAAATAAGAAAAAATATTGAATGAATTAGAAATTTTGCAGATACGGATTCTAACATGACTGAATCTGATTTAATGATACAAATTTCTCCCATGTCATTTGATTTTAATCAAAATTGCTAGTTTTGAGATAAATACCAAAATTAAGTATCAAACTCTAAATGAAAAATTAAATGATTTGTTAAATTACTTACCTATGACACTGTGACATAATGGACATATTCTAGGAACCTAGATTGATTTTTTTTTTTTTTTTGGAGCTTTTTTAATTTATGAAATGAGTATTTTCAAAGACAAAATGAGATGTTTTGCATATTTAGGAAGGTTACTTCCTAATACAATTGACAATATTTAATACGTAGTTTTAATTTCTACACAAAATTAAAATAAACACCATTTTGGATTTGAGAAATGTAATTAAATAAACATCATTAGACTAAGTTTAAAACACAAAAAAATGAGAATTTATATTAAGTATTTTACTTCTGTTTTCTGCTTTTCACATAAGAATTTTATGGAAATATTTTCTGTGGCTAATATGAGTACATTTTAATGAATTTTTTGATAATATTGAATGTCTCAGACATCGAAAAATGAACGAAGCTTCACAATTTACCTCGTATGATAAAACAATTAACCAAAATACTAGATATCAAAGAAGAGATAGTTTCAACTCATGATTAATCTCACAATATTCATTGAGTATAACCTTTCACACTTAGTCACAGAAATAGAGAAAGAAAAATTCCAGTTTTAAACTTTTTTTTCTCAAAAAGATAGAGAGTATTTTAAAGCCAATGAATACAGAAATTACCGTTAACACAAAATATTTATAATAAACAAATCATTAATATTAACATACAGATTACTTTTAAACATTTTTAAGTATAACTTCAGTAATTCACATATATTCACTTAAACAAAATTCATTTGTATAAAATTTTTATTAACATTTTGTAATATCAGGCATAGTTTTTAGGAATAATTTTGAACATATTCCATTATTTTATCATTTTTCTTAGAGCCAATTATGTTTCGTTATTTAATAAAAAAAATCTTAGGAGTAAGTATCAAAAATCAATGAAATTTATTATGCAATTGTTTTAAACAATTTCAGAAAATTTATACTCATAAATTAATTTATGTCATAGTTAGCAAAACTTACTAAATTTGTTACACAATTGCTACAATTTTATATGCATTTTTTATATGTTAAATGACAATAGAAAAAAGTAGACTGCTTTGTCAATAAGTAAAGCATTTGTGGTAAACAATTAACATTTCTGTCAAAAATATGGACCCATAAATTAAATATTTATGGAAATTAATAAAGCCAATATTTTTTTGCAAAATTTGTTTGCCAAACCAAAGGGTATCCTATTCTATATACATTTCGTAAAAAAAAAAATAAATAAATAAGTTCTTAGATAAATTTGGGAGTTAATATTTAGTATAAACTACACTTAGGATAACATACAATTATCTGAAGACATTAAGAAGAAATTGTACATTAAGACATAAGATATATACAATTACGAGCATTAAAAAAATGCTTAATTATTATATTAAGTATAAATTAATATAAGGCAATAGTTGTCCTTTCAACAGAATTTTTTATATGAATAGTTGTCCTTTCAACAGAATTTTTTATATGAACTTTTATTAAAAATAAAAAAACTATATTTACTTCATCAGAACAGGACGATTCTGATGATTCTCTCCTGCTGCTCATACCTATAAATAAATCATAAAATGGAATCATTAAAATCTTGAATTTTAAACATGAATTGATATTTACACATATGCAACTTTCATAAATCTAATACCAATTTTATAATTAAAAAAAGTGTTATTGGCTCTCTATATGGGCAATAGTTGGTTAAATTTGGAAAAATTTTTAAACTACACATAAGAAAAACTATAATGTAACTTATTTTTATAGGATTTACCTCAGTATACACATTGTAAATGTGTATATCATTTATCAAAATTATATTAGCGCATATAATGAAATCTTAATAAGAGAGCAATTACATCAGTTTATCATAAAAAGAAATTAATATTTTCAATAAATTTCTTGTAATATTGTGTAACATGTTCATTTAAATGTGAATCCAGAAGAGTAACAGCAATTGCAGATAGAACTTGTACTCCAAGGAGCAATGTCCCATCCCTAAGCCATGGTGAGTCCTTTCACACAGATAGCAGCGTTTTTGCCAAATAAGTGAAGCCTTAATTTCTGTATTTAATTATTTCCATACCAACCATTTGCCCTGATGAAAAGTCAAATATGACTTAGCTAACATCTATAATAAGTAGTCAGAAAATGTCTAATAACACTAAATAATTTATTTACCTGAAAATTACTTATCACATATTTTAGCAAAAAAATACATTTAACACTATTTGTAGTAAAAAAATTTACTTACGGCAGGTAGAAGATTTCTTTTGTGGAGCCTGAAATAAAAATGAAAGGGGATCTTTTTATTCTGAAAACATTAATTCTAGAATTTAATAAATTTACATAGTAACCTTCAGAAATGTTACCCATCAAACATATTAAATTATTCAATCATTTAAAGACTTTAATTTCAAAATTTGAGCTCATCAAATAGTTATTATGCAGCAAAATTCAAACTCATGCTTCAATAAATTGTAAATACCTACTTCACTTTATATTGTAAAATACATCAAGAATATGTAGTGCTTACATTTATACAAACACTTACTCTCATAATAAATTCATTGATAGGGACCTCTCACTTACAAGGAGTATTCTTTCTCAAGCTTAGACCAACATGATCACATTATAACTATGTAATTTCATCTTAATTATTAGTTGTTATGCAAATAAAGCAATTATTAACACATACAAGACATACATTACTATAAAATCCACAAGAATTTAATATAACAATATATTTTTGGACATAAGGCTTAGATGAATTTCAGCGATTAATTACAACTGCATATGTGGAGGTTAAAAACTAAAGTTTTGTCAAATAAAATAGTTTTATTAGATAAATATAATATTAGCATCATAACATTACTTTAACACATAATAGAAAATGATTTATTATTTAAAATATGTATTTGAAATTTTTAAGGTATTGATAGTTCTTTAATTAGTTTAAGATACTTATATACATAATATTTCAACCTATATTTATAATGAAATCACTTAAGAAATTTAAAGAATTGAAATTTCGTAACTACTTCGATAATGCCAAATCGGAAATTTGGCGACTTTTTTTCACGCTAAACAAAATACCTGTTTTTGGCACCTTTTTTTCTCGCCAAGATAGATTCTCGTTAAATACAAAAATAAAAAAAAACTTTTTAAAAAAAAATGGTACAAAATACAAGAAAATACTAAATTTGACAACAGCAAAATCCTAAAATACCTAAATTGGCAACACCAAAATAAGAAGCAGCAACCCCAAACAGTTCGTAAGGAGTGCCAGATTTGGCGCTTAATTTTTGGGGGGTATATCAAAGTTGTTCCGAAATTTCCAAATGTAACAGGTGAAACAAGAGTAATTGTCACATAATTACTTGTTTGAAAATAATGCCAGATTTACGCAATCGTAATTTAAAAATAACATTAAATTTATAAAGTTATGAATTTAAACAATGAATTCTCATAGATATGGCTAAAGAAAAGAAAACTTGAAAGGCTCCACACTTTGTCAGTGGATTTCCTGCTCAAATTAAGCAGGGATATTTGATTAGCAAACAAATTACTTTCTCTTAAAGCACTTTTCCGATTTGTGGTAGTGATTGAATGTGTGTGTGATGGATATGCTCGTAATTAAATTATGAATGTTCTGTAACTGGTTTGGTTTTATGTGGTTTACTGGTGCAAGGTCCAATACTGAACATTTCTGCACCGAACAATGTTTAAAACAGGAGACTCAATAAGAAACTAGTCAAATATATAAGATGAAGGATATTACAAATTTAATAAAAGTTTATGTAAAAGATTAAAGTGAATAAAAATTTAAATAGAATTTAAAAAACCTATTGCACGTAAAAATGCAAACAAATTTCTATGTGGTTAAAATCCAATTAAATCTGATAAAATTAAATTTGTTCTGTTAAAAAATACTAAGTGTAAATCATTGAAGTTAGGACAAACAATTAAAATGTGATGTACTGTATACGGTACATTACACATGTCACAAATCGGAGCACTCTGAGACAAGAATAAGGCATCACACAGAAATTTGATTTAAAATTGTTTCTATAGTGCGCAGTGAATAAAATCACTTCCGTTCGAGACTAGAAATCAATTGATTTTAATTAACCACGTAAACCTGTTAAATGCAAGTATATACTTTTACGTTTAAAGGGAAACTTTAAAAGTGGTAATTAATACATTTATGTTCAATTTTGGGAAGAATTATATAATATGGGATTCCCAAATTTAGCAATCTGCCCAATTTCCTCAGGTGAAATATATTATTTATATATATATATATATATATATATATATATATATATATTTAAAAAAAAAAAGCGCAGTGCTTATGCATTAACCAAGGCTTTTTGAAAGAAAAATGATTTAAAATTAATGGAAAGAAACGAACGAATTCTACTCTTTTCATTGTAACTTACTCATTTAAATAACACTTTTTATTTACAGATAA
>JAPDSC010037818.1:0-46902 GCA_026290005.1 Latrodectus geometricus
AATTAAATTTAAATATTGATCTTTAGTGGGCATTGTTTAAAGTAGACAAATCGCATTTTGTGAAAACTATGCTTCTCCAAATTTTTCCATTTCAGGTAAATTTTATATAAATATTATTATGTATATAAGTATATTACATTAAAATACTATATATAATCTTTATATTATTTATATATTACTGTACAAAATAGTTATTCAAGAAGAGATAATATTCCATTGTACCAATAAATGCGAATTTATTTTCTCATAAAAACGAATTTATTTTCCCTACACATCTAGAACTTTGCTTTGGTCTTCGACTAGAATTTTCAGTGTTCCAAAACCAGTTTCAGATCCTAAAAAAATTACATGTTACAGAGTTGAATTTACACTAGAAATTGCAGTTGTAAAACTTTTTATGACTTTTGCTACTATTTCGGTTCATATCTAGCAAACCCCTAACCAACCAATCCATAATCCAAACTTTTGACTCGGGTAAACAACGTAATTGAGATATTGTTCTCATCAAAACAAAGCACATACTAAAATAATTTATATTTCGTTAATATGTTTTTCACTTTGTCTTTTAATAAGTTGAAAGTTTACTAAAGTGTTTTTTTTTTATTTAAAATTCAAAATTTGAATTCCTGACATTCTTTTTCCATTCTCTGAAAAAAAAAATCGCTTATACCATTCTTTTATTAAAAAATGTTTTTTGATTGTTTTGAGAAGTTTATGAAAATTCTTAAGCATTATTTGTGTGTGTGAATAAGTAATTGAAATGGTAAACAGTATTACCTAACTAGTACATTCAAAATTTAAACCAGGAAGTTATCTAGGCTTTTTATTTAAATGTATTCGACATTTTTTGGAACATGTAATGTTTTCTAAAATGTTTTTCATAACATGGAAGTTTGAATCGTAAAAATTATTTCCCTTTTCTTTTGGAGACATGAAAGTAATTTCACGAATCATTTAAGTTGCTTTTTAATTTATGGAGGAATTGTTTACCATATTTCTTTTATCTCGAACACAATTTAATAGCATAGATGTAACATGTAAAAATGAAGTTATTATAATATATTATGAAAAATAAAGATGTTTATATAAATAATGTTTTAATGAGCATACATTTTAATAGCATTGTTCTTACATCAGATATCAATACCGGTTCATAACTTCCATCGGCAACATTTTATTGATATCGACATTAATGGAAATTTTGATTAGTTTAGCCATTTAATCAAAACAGAAACGTCATTATTAAAAATATTTTTGAAAGTTAGTCGCCTGGCTATGTTAATAAGGAAGTTGCTATATTGCGATATCTTCAAAAGTCCTAAGGTTGTTGAATGTTCCTATCTGCTGTTCACTTCCACTTCAAAAATATGAAAGTGGTTATTTGCATGATAGATTTATGAATAAAACTTTATTTGCACCATCTATTTCAACTAAAGCCTCCAGCAATTATACGAAATAAGTAAAAAGTTATTTGTAGATACTACAAACACAAAATAAACCGTTATTTAAATCAATGAGTAAACGAAAATTTTAAGAAAAATAAGTCTGTGAGTAACGACTTATATTTACATGTTTACAACATCATTCATTAGAAAATATTTCAGCTTGGACAAATATAAAAATGAGACTAAAAATTTTAAAAGCAAAAATATATTATTTACTGAAGTTAAATTTTATAATTGATAACATTCACAAAAAAAAAAAAAAAAAAAATTGTTTTTAAGACTTATGTAATTTTTAGTTGGTTCTAAAGTATAGCACTTGCAAATAATTGTTCAGATTCTTAATAAAATAATTTTATAATTGAGCTATTTTAAAAAAAAATGAATTCTTTGAATGTTTTTAGCCTAATTTTTATTTACAAAACAACTTCTAAAACATGGTATCGAAATCATTAATGCTTTACTTATTGTATAACATCAAAAATGCAATTTTTTTACTTGGAAAATTCATCAATAGCAGGTTAAAATCTCCTAAGCTGTGGCAGGATTGGTCATCAATAGCAGGTTCTATTTTGCTATGTATGTACCACCTAGTTAATTTTTTTTATTGGGACTTTTTTCAACTCTAAATTATGTTGCTTAGTAAGATTCACTTTAAAAGTTGCTGACTGGAAAAAAAATAAATAAAAAGTGTAATAATAAAGGGATTAGATGATAAATACCCCTTAGAAAATCCGATGCAAACCATAATGTGAATTGGTGAAAATGAATGATCACAACAATTTTTTACAAGTGGGTTGTATTTTTCTGGCACTATCAAAGGAAACACATTTAAGGTGGCTAGTTATTGGTCTAGTCAGTGTGATCTAAGAGCACATTCACATTCAATTTCCAGCAGAGTATCAAGGAATGTTCCTGCGTACTAATGGTGCGTAGGTTGAATATGTGTTATATTAATTAAGTTTAGGTCTTTTATTTGAGTATAGTTCTTGATAAGTAAGCCAGTGGCAGTTTCGTTTTCACTCTCTTATTTGACCAGTCTATTAGTGACCTGATTATCTCTAATGTTAATATGTGATGGGATCCGTTGAAGTGGATTTCATGAGTTTGAGAGATCATTAAATTAAATATTATGAAGTGGCATCAATTATTTTTCATTCCATGTTCTTTGTTTCATTATATTCCATGTTCTCATTAACATTTGCTTTTACTAGAGCAATGACAATTAATTGTTAATTTATTATCAACAACTATATTTTTTAATTCAGATTTTATATTTTATTCAAAAAATTTATTATTTTAAACTAATTTGAACCAAAGATTTTTACTATTGCAAGCAATTGTGGGAATTGGATGAAATTATTTAGAAGCAGATTATGAATCAAATTTTGATATCTCTTAAGGAACATAATATAAAAATTTAAATGGTGTTTTACGTTACCTCATTGATTAAAGGTATTTAAAATTCGAAGTTTATTATTCTTAATGCTTCGTTTCCCTTGTGGCAAATTTGATCGGCTTTTTCCAAAAAGGATATTTTGGACCTTTAAGTTGGTGTAAACGGATAACTTTGTACTCCACAAATCGGCTTGAAATATATATGTTTGGTAGGGAATTCAGATGTTTGTGAGTTCCCCCAAAACTCGGTGAAATATTATAATACTTTTTACTCAAATATTGATGTAAATAATCAATTTTGTAAATTTTTTACTTTAATACTTGTATCCAATATTTAATAATATTAATTCAAACAGGTCAATCAACTCATTTGTCAATAAAAATATGTATCATACTATAACTGATTTTTAATATGAACAATTACTATAAAATGTGAATATTTTTTGTTGCAATACTCTTAATACTTAATATTGATAAATGTAATTTTCTTTATTTTTTACCTCAGCAATGAATAAATCATGAATAAAATATATTTGAGATTGTTTTTTTTATATTTGCTGAAATAAAATGCTTTGTTTCCTTTTCAAAGAACTTATCATACATGTCATGGTTAATAATGTTTTTCCCTTTTAAGGCCTTTGGTACTATGTGGCAAAGATGTGGATCAATTTTGTACTATTTTTGATTGCATCTAAAAATAATTTCTGACGTAATTTTCACGGTAATTCCATAGGAGTGCAAACTCATAATTGTATAATAATTCTTCTTAGCCAATAGCTTCAAAACATGAATTAATTAAAATTTAGATAGCTTCATATTTTGTTTTTCATATTTACATTTCATCGTTTTTTACAATACTGTATACTTTAATTCAGTTTGACGTACAACAATGCTCACTTGTTACGCACAACATTTTAGTCAAAAATCAACACCTAATATATTTCTTTCTATCAGAACAATTTGAAAATCTTTTTGTGTAATGTTTTTGAGTTGAAAAAGAAAAATTAAATGTATTAAAAATATTAAAAGGCTTTGGAAAAGTAACTAAATATATCGCAGATAAAATCGAACAATTTTACTATGAAGGAACACCCAATTTAGGTTATGCCGAAAAAAAAATTGATCAATAAATGTGAAGGGGGATTAAACGCTCACGCCTATGTCAAATCATTGATGTATGTTAAGGCGTCACGTTCGTGGGTACCATAAAAAACATCACAAGTAACAAAATCGAGTTAAGTGTCCTCATTCCCCGTTTGATTTAGCATGGAATCCGAAAGCAATATTGCCAGAAACAGAAACAAAATCTCTCGCAAAAATGCACGGAAACATAAACACTGGTTGACAGTTACGGATATCGTTACATCGTCGTCCAACCCATTACACAACCGCATCAGTTTGAAGAGACACTGTTATAAAGGTGCGTGTTATCTTTATTCGCTCCTCGCCCTAACATCCCAAAATCGCTTGCAATCCTTTGAGGAGTTTATTTTTAGAACACATAGTGGCGCTCATCAACATAACATACTTAGAAGACGAGGGGAACACCCTCGTGACGTAACGACCGTTCTTTCGCTCTTAGGTTTCTTCTTTTTTTTTCATTAATTTTCTTGGCTGTTAAACATGTGAGTGTATGTGTGCGTTCCCAAATAGGCAGAAATGGGGTTAACGCTGCTCCGAACACCCTCCTACAACAGAGGAAACCTGTTGCTTACACTTCAGTCATTGACACCTCTCTGCGGTTTCTTTTTTTTTTTCCTTTCGAGGAAATTTGCTCGGGCACAGGGATTATTAAAATAAGCAGATGGACGGACATCGGAATAAGTTCTTAGAACTCTGCAGCAGGATCTAATAGGACTCGTTAACTTAACGAGTGTAAGATTGCATCTGTCAACATCACTTTAGATGGAGCAATACATATCTTTTGCCGTAATGACATGTATTTAGGACATGATGCAATATGTTCTTTTTAAAGTTTATTACGATTGTATTTCTTTGTGACTTTTTTTGAGTTACCCAGTTTATTTTTATCTCTAAAAAGATATTTCTTAATAGCACTTGTAAATACCTACATTACGTTGATGGAGACTGGGTTACTACTTTTGGAAAACTAGTGAAATGACAAAAATGTATTTCAACAAAAGCTCTAATAAAACGCTTGCTTTGAAAGAGCGATAAGAAGTTATCTGATAGCAAATGCAAATTAAGATAATGCATTAATAAAATTATTTGTTATGAAATTCATTAAATAGCACCTTTTTATAGTAAAAAAATTAGTTTAACTTTGTGTTTTGGTTCACTTCATCTTATTTTTTGTTCTTATTTAAATTAACTTTTTAATTACGTATAAATCCGTTAATATATATGAAAGTAAATATGCATTTATTGGTGCTATTGAATATTGTCTCTTCTTGAACAACTGTTTTGTACAGCAATTTAGTATACAAGTATATTATATTGAAATATTGTATAAAATATAAAGATTATATACAATATTTCAATATAATATAATTGTATACGTAAAATATTTATATAAAATTTACTTGGAGAAGCAGAATTTACACAAAATGAGATTAGTTTATTTTCAAATTTGATTTTAATTCAAAATTATAATTATTTTTTATGAACTAACCAAATTAATTGCCAATTAGTGCCAAGAAACTTTATTGGTATTTGAATCAAATATTTCATTTAGAAAGGAAATAAATAGTGTTTTACAGGCTATATCTATAAATATATACTTATCATTAAGTTAATATGATAGAAAACAGTTTAAATTATTATTAGTTGTTATTATTATTTTGATGATTGAAAATGATTGAGTTTTCATTAAATTAACTAAAGCTTGAAAAACTGCTGATGGAAAAAAAAAAAAAAAAAAAAAAAAAAAAACAAGTTGAGAAATTCTAAAACATAAAATTTGTGTAGTTCATATTTTATTTTTATTTATTATATTAAGAAATACATAAATATTTACAAAGGCATTTCAGAAGAATACTTCAATAAATAAAGAAAATGAAAAAAAATTTCTCTCCAGTTTCTCCTCAAAGCTAAAATTTCTACCTTATTTTGTTTCAATAAAAGGACTAGTATTTTCTATAAAAGGACTAGTATTTTGAATATACGTATATGTTATATTAGTTATATTATTCAATTAAATTACTTTGCTTCACATATGCAATTTTGTACAATATCAATTACATTAATAAAAATAAACTTCAAGAAAATAATAAAAAACGAGAAGCATTTTTTATTCTGTTGAGAAATATCAGTCAAGCATTTAAATGTAGAAAAATAAATGCTACGCACAGATAAACGAGAATGAATATTTAAAATCAAATTATCTTTTGAGAAGCCTAGTAATGAATAAAAAAAAAAAATATGAAAAAAAAAAGAGCTCATCCTGGTTCCAAATATAGGTCTTGAAGAGGTATCGATTTAAGAGAACCGGTTCCTGCCTTCAATTTCTGCAGGGTATTTGCCTTTTGCAAAATGTATCCATCTACTCCTTATTGTTTCGAGCAGGAGGACATTTCCTGACTTCATCTGACCTGGAAACAGAATCCTGTTTCTTCCCTTCATCTTGTTCCGCGAGGTGATATTTGTCTCTTCCATCTGGTTCTGGTTGCAAAAGTGGTTCCGGATCCAAACTGCTTTTCCAATCTTGGTGCGTTGCACACTGGGATGGCAATGTTCGTTGAGGGTTGGAATTCCAATAGGATGTTTGGATTTTGTAGTTAGCTACAACAATAAGTTATGTAATATAAATTAAGGGATATATAAAGATATTATTATGCTGTTTTGGGTTAATCCGTTGCAGATAATCAAAATTGTTTTTTTTTTAATGATATACCCTTCTCGTTCTTTTAAGGAGATAGAGCCAAACTTAAGATGTAAATGAAAATATAAGAAGAAATTAAGAATATATTTATAATTTAATAATTTAAGAGACTCAGAATGATCTTTTTCTTGAGGAAATGACAAATATTTAAAGATGATGACTGCATAAGGTAATTAATTTTGCCAGTTGTATAATACAAGATAAATGTATATTTTCCAATTATCTCTTACTCACTTACATTCATTATCCTTTCAGATGAATACAGTAAGAAATGGCACCACGAATTTAATGGAAATTAGTAAGAAATGAATTCTAGTTTTTCAATTAGAATTCATTTCTTATTAAAGAAAACTCGTGGTGCAATTTGGTATTATAAATTTAACAAGAAAGGGGATAATATATATATATATATATATATATATATATATATATATATATATATATATATATATATATATATATATATATCGTATTACAGTTGCTGTAAATCATTTCTAATTGCTTATATTCAGCATGCAATTTATTCAAAATAGCCTTATGAAATTCGATGCTATATTTTGATATGTTATCTTTAAATATATTTGCATTATGATTGACAGCATCATTTAAAAAAGGATAAAGTAAAAAAAAGTGGGAATTATACAGTTACAGCTAAAATTTTATAAAAAAAAAACTTTCATTATAATTTTCACTTTAAACTAATTACTAAAAAAACTGCAGAAAATTTGTGCGAAAGTTTGTAGGTATGATTGGAACAAATACAAATAAACTATAAGTATAGCATAAATAGGTTAGACGATGTAATAACAGCATTTTCACTGTCTGAGATCAACGACTTAAATATTCGATGATTACTTGTTACGAAAACATATAAGGTTGTTGCCAAAACAGAGTCTAATTAACAAGTGTGATAATATAAAATCTTTCGAGAAAATCATTTAGCAATGTTGGCAAAGCTTCAATTCTACGAAACTAGTTTGCAAGACAAATCCCATGGCGATCATTCCATTTGGCAAACATTATTTAATTCTAATTAGCCCTTCATTTGCACGAAGTACTGCAAGCGAGATGCAAATGAGTGAAATATTATAATTCTGATGAGATAATTATTGTCCCGAAGTCGTAAAAGAGAAAAATGTGTTTCTGCTCATTTAATAATACCGTCATCAAATGAAAGGATTATACTATAAGTTCTTAATTCGCTTTCATCGCTATAGTAATGTATATAAAAACTATATCTATCAAAGGGAACGATAATGATGATTACTATTCATCGTAATCTTCCATCTTTTTTAAATGTTCAAAATTGTTGTAACTTTTTTTCAAGAAAATATATTAAGGATTTTACATTTTTGAAAACTTTTTTTTAGTTAATATTACTGATATATATTACGCGAAATTCAAATATTTTAACAGCACTTTTTAAAAATTAGTTACTTACAAGTTTTATGCATATATTAACTTTAGGATAAACCTAGTGAAATAATTTTTCTTATTAAAAAATAAGAATTTTTGTATTAATTAAAAAATCAATTAAAAAATTAAAAAAGAATTTTTGTGACAAATATATATAATAAATGAAAATAAAAATTATATTACATTATAGAAATTGAAAAATAAGAAATAAAATGAATTGAAAAAAATTTAATAATTAAATTAAAAAATAAGAATTTTTGTGACAAATATACTAAAGAAGAAGTTCGTTCTCTCTATGCGTTTTTTTCTCTTTTAAATGTCAGTAAAAGCTATTCTGAAAGGAAATAACATTCATTATTTAATTGTTGCCATTTCTAAATTTATTAATTTACTTCATTATATTATCGCTGAATATCTGTTTATAAATATTTCATTTTTAATTGTATCTTGCATATACTTATCAAGAGAAAATAATTTTCAAATTTATATATTTAAAGAAGTGTTTTAATCTGCAAGCTTATAGAAATATTTTTAATACTTACGTTCTATAACGACTACCTTGGCGATATTTGGTGATAAAAAGTTTCATTGGCATGACTACCGCGGTTTAAATAAATTTCATAATACTCTTTGTTTTAGCGCTCTCTATAATATATGTTAGGGTCTAGGTATTTTGAAGCAGTCGCCAGTTATAGCGATAAGTCTAGGTAGTCTTCATAATACGTAAGTACCATATTTTTTTATATAACTGCATAATTTTTTATTTTAAAGTGGCAACGGATTCAAAGCACTATTAGTATCAAAGCACTATTAGTAGTTTTAAAATATTTTATGTGTAATAAATATTTGCTCATAATTATGCAAATGAAAGATAGTATGAAAATGAAAGACAATTGATGCCCTGAGTATACAGTAATTATTTAAAAAAATTTTTATAATACTTTACAACATTCACAACATCATACATACATTTCACAACATTCATATTTCGTCTACCTGTTATTATACCAAAATACTTTATTATATTTTTCTTTAAAAAGTGTTTGCTTTTGGATATGAAATTACTATTTGTATTTTTTCAACTACAATAAAGTGGAAAAAATACAAATAGCAATTTCATCTATATAACGTAATCCCTTTCATACTTCCCATGTTAAATCGTCCAGATATTTACTTATTAAACATTTAATCCCAATAAATAGCTGTTAATTATAATACAGTGAATATTATACTTTGTATTAAATTTATTACTTCTGAAATATTATCTTCAACCAAAGGTTATCTTTGATGTTTTTTTTCCGGCATAAAATATCTGTCCTACCGTAAAACAATTTTTCAGGGATTAACAATATCTCTTGACTTTCTTCCTTGTTTCTTTGAATATAAATCACATTTTATTAATATACAACAAATAAAATTTAAAAAATCTTCTTAATTTTTGGATAAAAATCATAAATAAATAGGCATGCAGATTTATGGGAATGTGCAAGTATTATGATATTCAATGTAATTATTTTTGGAAGTGTTTTAAAATCTGATTTTTTAATACAAATATGTAATAAGATTTTAAAATTTTAAATTCAATTTGCCTTTTATAAGACTATGTAAAATAATTAGCGCCATTTTGAAAACAATAACTTTTCCAAAAATACTTTTATTAAGTTTACTTATTACATAAGCTTTTCATTTAGAATGAAAAACAAAAATAAATCAGAAACAGATAATTTTGACTAGTAGAAAGAAATGATACTTATGTCTAAACAATTTCCCTGATGTATACAATTCACAAAAATACGTTAATAAAATTCAGAAATTACTTCTGAAATTTATGTTGTGTAAAAATAGACTTCCTGAAAGTTCCCAATAAAGAAGAAATAATTTTAAATGCCAAAAGGAAAAAAAAATGAAGAAGATATAAGACACGATTTTTTAATTGGTTAAAATTATCTGTGCTCTACTAATATTTGAAAAAAAAGGCAATACTCCTTTAAAAGTTGGAAATTTAATTTGAAATGTTTATGTGCATGAAGTTAATGTTTATCTAAAGTCATTAAAGAAAATGCCTTTAATGAGTTTATAAATAAACGTAAAAAAAAGCCGACTGTTAATGAGAATCCAGAAACGACGCTATTTTCAAAATATATAATTACTACCTCCCCAATCGTTTCTTTTTTTTAATCGTATGCAAACAACTCATCGTGTAATAGTTCCTATTATCACCCACCACATAAAATGATAATAATAGACGAGTATAAACTTTTTTTTTTTTTTTTTTTTTGGTGTTGCTTCCAATTCATTGACACGTTCGATGGCTTCTTCCAAAACCAAATGAGATGCATCCCTATCCGACTGACCGATTCAACGACCTGCTGACCTACATAAACAGAACGAAAAACAAAGTTTCCCGATCTTCCGATTCCCCGCATTTTCTCGTCACGTGTTCGAGCCGCACGTAAAACGCATTCTCGCGAGGAGAAAAGAATAATAAAAAACAATTTCGCGGAAAACACACTCACAACTCGGAAGTTCTTTTTTTCGCATTCATTAAAGCAAACGATTCTATTGTTTCTTTTCTCTCTACCCCCTCCCCCACCAAACGATTTTCTTTTTTGAACTCTCGTGAGTCGTTTTGATAGATTTCGAATAGTTGTGAATAGTTGTTGACTTTTACAAGTAAGGACAAAAAGATTTGTACTTTTTTTTCACTTATATATGAAAAGAACTTCCCGAAACCTTTTAAATAAATTAACTTTCCATAATAGTTTTAAAAGTGTTACAAAATTTTAATCTAAATATTTATTAAAATTAGGGTTTTTGTGTTGTGTTGTATGCCATTTATAAAAATATGTTTTTTTAAAATATTTTATACAAATTATATAATTAATTGACTGCAATTTTGGAATAGATGTTTCGCTAAAAAGACAACAAAATAGAGAACTCTAAAACCTTTTCAAAATTTAATTTACGTAATAACTTTGAAGCACAAAACTTGTGCTGCACGCGAAGTAATCGCCAAAAGAAATTTCTCTTAATTAATTTACATTATGTTAAAAGGATTTATTATGTAACTGCACATAATTTTATTTATAATAACTTATAACATTGTTTCTCATTTCTTTTTATTACTAACGATGCCATCTGATCTTGTAGCACAGCTAAGATCTTAAAATTAAGATTATCGTAAATGAAGTTAGAATTTTTAACGTCATAAATATAAAGTTAAATATGTAATGTAAATGGCTAAATATTTACAAAAATATCAGAAAATATGGAATTTGGTTTATATCATAGAATTCTGTTACAAAAACACCATTTCTGAGCTGTGAAATTCGTATTAATAGTAAATTAAGAAATTATTTTTCATGTAAATATAAATAGAAAAACAAAGACAGAATATGCTCTGGGTATTCACTATGGACTTGATAAGATATCCAACATTAATTATTTTACACAAATTAACGTCAATATCACATTTTATTTTCGATAATATTAAATATAAAAATAGACATTTTACTGTAGGACTTCATAAAACGTATTCAGTTTCTGATAAAAACACTAATGTTATTCTTAATTTAAGAAGTTCACATTCATTTTTGTTTAATATAAAAACAGCTTTTAAATACATTACCTACTTTTAACTTTGGATTTTCATCAGTAAAATTAATTACAAAATAAAATATTTAAAATTAATTAACGTTGAAAAATTTATATAATATTTAAAAACGTTCGCGGCATATTTAAGGTTCTTTGGCAGTACTGTGTTACGTAAATCACTGAATTGAAAAACACTGATACGGAACGACATTTATTTATAGGTTCATTGGGTTTGTTTTGATAGCACAAATGTTCTATTCTTATTGAATCAGTTCAAGTATTCTCTATTTTTTTTAAATGCTGCGTAATAAAAAATGTTTATTTTACCTACAAAAAGCAATGTTTATAGCTATATATTGTGCTTAGTTATTCAATAAGAAAGAAAACAGATAAAAACTAAATAAAATTTTATCTTACTTAATATTATTTATACTAATATATAATCATAAATTACTCTAAATATTATTAAAAAAATTAAAGGATCTTAAACTTTTAGTTGTAAGAATTTAGGGTATGTTCATTATAAATATGTTAATCGAACCACATGCTTGGAAGGCATTCACTTAGAACGATGTTTATTTGTTTGTTTTTGATAAAATAAATTATGCTGTGCTATGTTTGAATTTGCATGAAAGTTATCTATTTTACTTCAAAGTATTGAGTAATAAGAAAACAGTTTGCGCAATTTTACTGCGCATTATCTCTCAAATATTATCAGCGGTTAGAATAGATAATTTTAATAAGAAATTATATGTATTTCATGCATAAATATAATTTATTAAATACTAAAAATATGCATTATAGTTTGCCATTTTTAAGTAGTTTCACTTTAATAATTTAAAGAAATCTAAATAAACTTTTACTGAATGAAAATATAAGAATTCCCAACGTTTTTTTAAACTGAATGATTAAAATTTCTTTTGCAAGTATACGGATTAAATTGCTTACATGCGTTATTTTATTACAAATCATTTTTGAAAAAAAGGATTGTTTACATTGGCTTAAATATAAAAATAAATTCTTTTATGTACAAAATGATGTATACATTTTATCAGAACATTTTGCAATCAATAAATATGTCTTAAAGATGAAAGTTTTTAAAATAATATTAGGTTAGGGAAAAGAAACTCATTAATTTTTCTGAGGATGGCTGTAGTGATTGATATTTCATAAAGTATCGCTCAAACCATTTCAGATTTACGCTCGTTGGAAAAGTGACATTTCACACTGAAAAATTCTTTTGCTGTTTCCTGTTTGATTCACTCAGGTGTGAGTTACAGGTTGTTGAGAATGTGGAAGTCAACAAAGAGAAAATTCGGGAGATTTACACTTTTTTTTTTGATGAAGGCAAAAATGAGGAGGCTGAAATTGTTGATAGTGTATACTGGTTCAATACTGTAGCAGCCATTTTCATGTAGTTTTGGTTACGCTGATTCTGTTTAGGTACTTTTAATGCTAAAACTGTACCTTACGCAGGTAGGCCTGCAGTCGAAAAAGTCTATAAGATTACAGAATTGACAGGCATGTTAGCAGTTGTGTCATCACCCAGGATTTAAGAATCTACCATAAAACAGTTTTGAATCACTTGCAAAAAGCGAATTTGAAACATATTAAATAAAATCTTGAAGTTAACGTACAAATAATGAAGTCTTTTTTCCGCAAAAAATATGTTTCTCGCGTGGAATACCATAAAAAGGCATAGAAAATTTGAAAGATTTCCTTTTGTAAGTGTTCGTATTCGAAATGGAAATGTGTCTTATTTCTGTAATTAATTCCTCTTCACTTTGTATCCAAAGTTATTGGACTTAATAACTTTGCTCAATAATAAATAAGTTGTTCAAATAATAACACAAAGTGGTTACATATAAATACAAAGTGGTTTAATAACTAAGTGGTTATGAATAATAAGTAACACATTAGCCAGGAGTTTTCATTTCGACTGTTAAATGTGTGTTTGTATGTCAAAATAATATTTTTTTATGGCAACATATTTTGATGATTTGGTAGATGCAATTTAATTGCTGCATATTTCTTTCAAAGGCAGTCTAATTTGCCATAAACCTACAGATTTCTCTTTACCAATTTTCAACGATTTTTGTTATCATCCGTTAAAGAGAATCGCATATTTAATAATTTTCATAGTTGATATACGGATAATGTGATTTCCTTTCCTAAACTTGAACGAATTTATTCAGTTCGACTGTAATCATAAAAATCGAGTTTATTTTGAAGAATACTCTTAAAAATTGTTCTTTTATGGGATATTCAAACACAACAACCATATTCATCTAGATTTACTAATATCATATAATAGTAAGAATATAAGTGAAAAATTATTCAATGTTATGATCATCAGAAAAGATTAAAATATTATAAATATGACAGTGATATAATAATATATATATATGCACTTGTTATTAGTAGTGCACTAGCATTTCAAGACTTCATATCTCAGAGATATATTTTTACAAATTCATTTTTGACAAAAGTTATCGATCTTGTACATATATCGCAAAAGATTTTGTGCCATTTACGATCAAATGCCTTTCCATAAATACCAAAAGTTATATTTTTTTTCGCACCATACAAGAGCCTATGTTTAGAAGAAATGCAATTTTGATATTCCTCCTCGTCAATTGGCATGATTAAATATCAAACATTTTTATAATTAGACTGGTGTCTTATATAGCTTGGTTATTATGTTTCTCAAAATACTTATCTCAAACTATTGTGAAATACGAACACCTCCTCAGGGTCTAATCAAACGAAATATTTTCTAAATAGTTCTCTCTGCCGTATGTCAAGACTTTGAATGTATCATATTAATGCACATATCAATTTATCTATCCCACAAGACATTGGTTTTTAAGACTTCTTAGAATACCGATATTAACATAAGCTTTGTAAAAAAAAAAAAAAAAAAACTTTTTTTTGTTTCGAAATACTGAATTAAATCAAGCATCGTAAAAAAATATATAAAAAAATTGGGGGGCATCCACTTCAACGCTCACACTTTATAAAGATACTGCAATCGATTTGCGGATCATTTAAATATCTTGAGTATAAAGGCTTTCTTTAAAGTATAATTTATCATCCTCTTTGAAAAGAAGTCAAGAAAAAACGGGGGGTGGGTGGGATGGAATAGAAGCTTCTTCATTCGATAATCGTTTGGGAATTTTAAGGAAAAAAATATTCAATTCTCTGCTAATATTGATTCAAATCATTTACTTCAAGTTTCTTTAAGCTCTATTCAAGGAAATTAAGCTGAAAAAAAAATATACTTCTTCAACTACTTTTTTTTATTAAAAATGCTAGTAAATAAATCTATATTTTGAGCTTGCACTATATCCTACGCTTTTACTATATAAATAATATACATATATATTTAAATTTATTCCGTTTTTTTTTTACACAGCTTGTTTCATTGTTAAGGTTTAGCATCTATAAAATTAAATTATATAATCAATATTTCAAATGATTAATAATGTTGTTAATAATATTTAACAATGCTCCTCAGAAAGTTATTAATATTTTCTGTATTTGTGTTATTTATCGGATAGTTTGATTATATATATATATATATATATATATATATATATAATTTGATTCATGAAATCTATACATCGCATTCATTATTCGTGCATCCATGAAGTTTAGTACTAAATTTTGTCAGTATAATGCAAGCATTAATGTGCGATACATTCTTAAATACGAATAAAATAAATTTGCAAAATAAGAATAATACAGGTAGTTTTTTCCGCCTACCTTTTCGATTGTATGAGATGAAATTCCTAAAATATAGTCCATACATTTTTTAAAATTTCATATTAGTTTACTTGATAATTGCATTCTGTTTTTAAGTTTTCTATCTCACTTTCATTTATAAAAATAGCACATATATGTAAAAGGGTATTTATCCACATAATATTTATTAAACCCTCTAAATTTTTAAAAATTGAATATGCATCAAAATTCAATATGTATAACCTTAGTCACCCTGTCAAATTACAGTCAAATGATGTACATTGTGAAAATATTTCTGCAAGCAGAAATAGATACACATTTCTTTAAAAATCGCATTTAAAGATTTCTTTTAAAAAAAAATCAATTCATGATTGGTAAATAAAAGTTGTAAAATATTCAGGTAATTAACATGTATAATTTTCTATTTTTGATTGAAATTTAAAACCAATTATTATTTAATTTAGCAAAAATAATTTAATGATTTTGCATATTTATTATGTTAATATAAAAACTATAAGAATATGATATATAAAAATTGAAGGAAAAGAGAAAGTGTGATTATTTTTATCATACAACAACTTATTTTATAGAAAATTGCCATAGTGCACCTTACTAAATTTCTCTAAATTGACTCTACTTAAGACAAATGAGTGGCTGTCCTACCAATTTTTTTTAAAAAAAAAACTACTACCAGAAATTTATTTTACGTGATTAAAAATATAAGAATACTTCTGGGTACCATAGTAAATTAACGAGTAAGTTATCTATAAATCATTTAATTAATTATGCTTCTCTACTAGGTAAACTTTCCAAATAGCACATAATTTTAGGATTTTATTTTGATCTAAAACATTTTCATAAATTGCTATAGATGCAATGAATATGTATACATAAGATTTGGAAAAAAGTAATCCATTATTCTTTCATTAGATGTCTATAGTGATCGATATCTCGTGAGGTATCTATCAAACAATTTCAGATTTATGATCGTAGGAAAGGTGACACTTGACACTAAAATATTCTCTTGCGGTTTTCTGTTTGGTTAATTCAGTTACGAGTACAAGGTTTTAAAAATGGTAGACAAGAAACAGAAAATTCGATACCTTTTCGTTTTTCTTTTATGATGGCGAAAATAATAGCCAGGTATCTGAAATTATGAAAGGTGTTTATCGTCCTATATAAGACTGTAACAACCAGTTACGTACAATTTTTGTTTCGTCGATTCCGTTCGAGTATTTTTGATGGTAAAAATGCACCCATAAGATCTAAAAATCTATATGCAAGCAGTTTTAAACTTTTTTACCAAGCAAAACTGAAAGAAGTTACGTAAAGTTCACTTAAAAATAATGGATTTCTTTTTCCCCAAACTAATATCAACCTCAAACATTTTTCAACTTCGGAAACACACAGACTCCATTATTATGTGAGAAAAAGTTTTAAACTATTAAAATACTTTTAGAGTACACTTTATATATATATATATATATATATATATATATATATATATATATATATTATTTCATGAGGAATATTAATTGATCACGAGAAGATAACTGAATATCTCTCCCCTTGCAGCATGTTCTACCATCGTAGTATTATTATTTAACCACCTGTTCGTTACCAACTTCAAGGGTTATAATACGAGATGCATTCCATCAACTTTAAAGAATGTTTGAAATGAAGGCCAAATACGTTTCCTGAGGCCGAAGAAACCCTCTGGCTTGCTTTCAAGTACAACTCAGGGAAAACTTTCCCACTCGAGCATTGTTCGTGACCCAGCGGTGACCACAAAAGTCCTGTTGAATGGCTACAAAATTAGAAACATTTGTGACAGAGTGTTGGGGAAGGTCACGTGCAGAGTTAAAAGATGCGCGGGAGTGACGATGTGACCCGCTCTTCGAGAGAGAGATGACCTGCTACACTAATGACCCCGCGTTACACCTCACCCGGAACAAGGTTTGCCTGCCCGCGCGCGATGACGTCACAGTTTCTATTGCAAACGCACCCGATCCTTCCAACAGGTGGGCCTCCATCTTTTCCACATCACCGATTTTTACCTATGATTCTATGGTTTCACATAACAAAACACAGACGTTTCCCGTGTTGTATATTTTTCTCTTTCAATAACAAGGCGTTACGAATTCAATTGAAAATGAAATTAATGGAATATATGAACTTATCAGTTAAAAAAATTATTTTTTAAACCACATCAGTGGGACAGGAATACCATGCACACGGAATATTTTGATAAATATAGTTTTCTTAACTATTATTCTTTACTATTATTTCAAACTATTATTTACTACAAATGTAAGTTCTGAAAGTACTTATAAATATATCCGTTATTATTCTGTATAGTATTATTTATTTGTTTTTAGAAAAAATGCATACCGGACTATAATCCAAACATTTGAATTTAATATTTTATCAATGGTGATTTACAAAACTTTTCAGCAAATTAATATTATAATATTGCAAATTCATGTTATAACATGCCATGCCTAGGCAATAATATTGCCATGCATTTAAACTAAAAAATAAAATAAATACACCCTGTTATAGTTTAGTAAGCAATAATCTTATTACTACTTATTAATTTCTGTTTCACTGTCACGTCAAGTATAAAAAACATTATATATTTGAATTACTACATAAGCAAAATGCAGCTGCTTATCATTCTTGAATATAAATATTTCACTTTGAATAAATTTTAGTCATGTTGTTCTCTGTTGAAAAATATGATTTTCATATAATAGAAATAATTCTTAGATCAACTGCTGCCTAGTACAATTAGTATGCGTGAAACTGTATTTATTTTCAATATTGAAACACAATTCTCCAACCACAGAAATGGAATTTGCAAGATTCTATTTCACATTTTCTTTTGTTTTCATTAAATCCTGATTGAAGAAAGGTTTTAAATGTCAATGGATTTAGTTGGTATTTTAGACATGATAGACACTAAATAAATCACAAATTGAAGAACTTTAGTGTCATCAATCAATCCCAATGTTAACCATAGGAAAAGAATAAAATTTGCATTAAGATGCAGTGTTATTATTGCAAAATGAGTTAAAGGCTGCAAAATAACTTTCTTAATGGAATATGGAAATTACTGTTGATGAATAATTATGCAGTCAGAAATCTCATTAAAAAGTTTCAAGAGAATTACCATAAATTTGGATGATTTTATAAAACAGCTATTAACTCGTTTTTATACATTTTGCACAAATTGTTTTGGATCATGAAAAATTTTAGGTCATACAAGTCGACAAAGTCTTAATCGTAATTTGAAAAGATTGAAATGCTATTGAACCTTAACATTTTATCTTCTTAAAGTACATTTATCATACGGAAAATGTAATTGCAATATAGTTTGGGAACATTTTGATTAAAGGATAAATGTAATCTTACTTGATTTAAATGTTTTCATTTAATAAAATAAGGTTTATTTGATAATATATTACTTACATTAACTTTTAAACGACTATCGATATAGAAAAGAAAATACTGGATTCATTTTTAGTAACAAATTGCAAACTAGGCACCTTTATTAATGCCTAGTGTACTAGAAGAGAAAGAACAGAGCCTACTGGATAAATGTCTATTGGAATGGAATAGGAAAAAAGAGAACTTAACTTCTTGTATTCCGAGGATTATTATTAAGGGAAGATAACAAGAAAATATCCATAACAATAGCTATAACTGTCTAACAATCATAATCCTGAAAATTATGATTGCATATATTTGCTTTGAATATTGTGCCTTTGTTGGTAAAATTCACTTTATTATTTGCCAAAGTTTGTGGGGAAACTATTACATATTATGTTTACAAATTATAAAGTGATGTATGCAGGAATTATTGAATAGAATAATTAAATGCTTTTTGACAAACAATTATAGTAGGAAATTAGATTGTTACATAATTAAAAATATTTCTGTGGCACTTAAAAAATTTAAATTCTTACTCGTATTTATAAATTTCAGTTTCAGCAAAGAGTTTGACTGCAATAAAGTTGCTTTGTATTCGAGGAAATATTGGTTAAAATATTCAAAAAACTGAAATAACTAAATTTAAATTTTATCACACTTAAGAAATTACCAATTCCTAAATATAAGAACATGTAGTATGTAAAATCTCGAAAGAGTTGCCTGGAAGAAAAATTATGAATGAAAAAATAATTTTATAATGAACAAATGGGCTTATGCAAAACTATATGCTAAAAAAAGAGATAATATTTCTTATTTTGAAATGCTTTATTAAAAAGATTTAAATACAAATATATTAGCAATGTTATGATCTTGGGATTTTTTCACACGTGGTTATAATTAAATATAATTGTAATATTAATATAATAAATGCAAATTAATTATGTTCTGTGACGTGTATACCATATAAATTTTACTTATATTATTTTAAAACGAGATCACATTCATATTTAATTACATGTAAAATGTATGTATGAATGAATTATCAAAAATTTTGCTTGCTGTGTGATATTTTTATATCAGAGTAATTTAAAATAATTTTAAAATATTGCAATTCACGTGAAGTTAGTTTTATTATTTATAGTTTAGCTTGAATTTGAAAAATTGTTAAATAATTATTATCAAAACTTTAATTATTTTTTAAATACATATTTTATATATATTTTTTAAATGTGTTTGTTTTCACATATTTATAAAAATTCGTGAAACATCAGAAATACTTTTATGAAAACTTAAAAAAAGTAGATCACAGATTTACAAAAGATAAAAAAAGTAAACCGGAAAAAAAGAATTTGAAGCACGTGTTGTTGAATTATTGTAACAAAAGACTTAGAATAAAAACAATTATTTATCTTGAGATGATAAGATTTGAAAATTTTCACTTTTATGGTAAGCATATCACACACTTCACTGTGATTACCAACCCATAAAAGAAAAAAAATCTTACAAATTTAAACAATTTAATACACTGTGATGGATGCTAAGTGCAATTAAAATAGAAGCGCCATCTATTGAGAAGATATTTAGCCATGTTTTCGTAATTCAATTTATTCTTTTTCAATTTGTTCGAAAAATATTTTAACAACGCAAATGTAAATAATGCATTTTATTAAATAAAAAAGTTTTGTGTTTTAATTTAATGACGTTATTTAAATTTTCATGTGTGTAATGTTAGGAGAACAATTAGGTAATACTGCGTTATTATGTCATTTTATAATTTGAATTTTATAATTAATCATTAAAACAGTTTACTAATAATTGAAATTATCACAATTGTAACATTCTTTAACAGTAAAATAATTAATATACTAAACTTATCTTGATAAATTTAAAGAAAAAGGCTTTTTTAGACTATTATTTCTTTATTATATATATTTTTCGAAGTACAAAGGATAGGTTTTTCTTTATATTATATTCTTATTATATAAAATAATTTTATAATTTGCTTTATATTATTGAATTATTAGATTCTTTTTACTACGCAATTGTGGATTTGTAGAAATCAACAATTAAAATACCATACAGAATAAAAAGTAGTCCAATATTTACTATATAAAAAATAACTGTCAGAAATCCACAATTATATATCAAAACAATCATCATAAAAGTTTTTCTTATTCAATAAAATGTTTAAATTCATTGAATTTTTTCGTTAGTTTCATCCAATTTTAAAATCGGCAGTTATTAGTATTTGCTAACGAATTATTAATTTATTGGTTGAATTTTAATAAATTTATTTTAAATTGCATTCACTATTTTAATGCAAATTCATTTTTTATTATAAATTTCTATTTATTGTATGTTTCCAATGCACATATTTTTATAATTTTATGTTATAACATAATTTTAAACAACAATTTTAATAATTTAATTTTAATAATTTACAAACATTTAACATTTTTATTTCCTACAAAGTTAATTTAACTCTATGAAATACAATGTTAATTTAACTCTATATTTAAAATATTCATTATATCTTGCGTGATTAAAATAATTCACTTCTTAAAAAGAAAAACATGTAAATTTTTTTTCTTTAAAACATTTAAAAATTCGGTCGCCAAAGAAACCTACATTCTTCAATAATGAAGCAAGAAGCTCGCCAAATGATGCGAAAAGTTGAAGTAAAACTTCTGAACGAGTTGATGAGGCTCATCTTCTGATCCGGGATGGTGTTCGACGAAGCGCTCCAGCTGACCTTGACTGCGGGCACTAGGTCACCCGTGAGCCCCTTTTTCAGGTCGCTCACACGCAAGAGCAACGAAAAAATTACATCAATAAAAGGAATTAAAGAATAATAAGGATGTAGGTAAGGCGGCCCAGCATCAACCTTTAACCCTTGACTCACCGTGAAAAGATGGTAGTTACTCATCTCGGAATTTTTTTTAATTGATACTATATTAAGCCGGGGAGAGTATTTCACGTTTTTCTTCAATCTTAACAGGGTTAAAATCATGCAAAGTTTCTGTTGGTACAACTAAGAATAGTTGCAATAACATTCTTCAATTCTTTATATCCATTAACTTCGTAAATAAGTATAAAAATAATAAACATTTAGAAAACGGATGTCATTAATCATTCTTAGTTCCGTTTAAGGAATCAAAAAGAAGAAATAAACATTACTTTTTCATGTTTAATTTATTTAAATCGTATTACTATGCCGATTTTATAAATTCTCATCTTCTAAGGAGAAATTAAATTCAAATATTTCATTTTTTTTGTATTTAAACTAAGCTTTTATTCACAAATTTCTAAGATTTTATATTTTTCTTAAAAAATTTTTGTGTTTCTTCAACTAGATTTTTTGTTGTGATGATTATCATAAATTGGAAAGTAATGAAACAACAAATTAGAGAACTTTTATTAATTATAATAATTAGAATAGAAATTAATAACGACCGTAAAATATTAAATATGCAAAAAATTTCATATAATGCATTTTCCAAGTGTTTACAATATTTTCAATTAAATTAATACGTATGAAAATTATTTTTTTTATTTTAATATATCGAAATTATTTGAAATCTTGCAAATTCATAAATGTTTTTTGAAAATTTTAAAATTTAGAGTAAACATATTTAAAGTAAAAACGGGTCACTGGAATGTACAAATCTATAAATATCAGGGAACAAGAAAAAAGTTTTTCCTTGAAACTTAGTGCCAATTTTTAATATTAAAAGTCCTCGCGATTTAATTATTGTTGAATATTTTAGTTAAAATATATTTGAATGTTTTGCTTCGAGCTTAAAATACTTATTTAACGAAATGTTGACAAAGAATAACTTAATTGCAACTGTATATTTTTATTGCAACTGTAACTGTATTCATTCGGAATTTAAATTTTTTATTTGCATTAAATACTGATGAATAATTGTTATATAAATAACAATTATTCATCAGGCTAGCTTCATCAGGTGTTGACTTTATTGGTACGAAATATGAGTTTTCTACAATCGTTGAAGACTTTTGTCTAAAATTATGTATATATATATATGTATATAATTTAATTAACTTTTAACTGCCCCCCCTGTCTGGTAACTAGTGTGCCTGAATGCAAATAGGGAGCTCCTGGGTTTAAGTCCCGGTTCTGGCATGGATGTACTTTCACCATCCTGTCTTTGTCCTTTCCTTGTATAAAAAGAGAAGGAATGGTTGCCTGCCCTATAAACGGGTACCTATGGCACATGTGTACTGTGGAAGTCGGACTCCACACCAAATTTTGGTTTTGTTGGAAAGGTGGAGCAGCGCACTCCATATTACCAATAAATTCATTATATATATATATATAAAATGAATTTATTTACAGAAAATACTTAATATTTGGCACATCGTGACCTAGAGTTACGGCAACGCTCTTCGGAACATAGGGTTTTGGGTTTGAACCCAGCCACTGTTGGACAACGGGAAATGGATTGCCTCTGCATATGTGTCATGTGAATGTTCGGGAGTCTTCCAATTTCTTTTATTGTGACACATGAACATGGCTTACTGTCTATGAAGAGTCCTCTCGGAAAGTAATTTTTACGGTGGATATTAAAATGCCTTTCAATAGCATATTATTGTCAGGCTGTACATAGAACGGTATCAAAGTACTAAAATATTTTATACAAATTCGCGCGTTCTGGTAAGTAAATCTGTTCACTGTATAAAAGAATCGTTAGATCTTTATAAGCGAATTGGTTCACTCGTAAAAGATCACTCATTATGTAAATGCATTTTATTTTATCATTTTTTTTCTGTCTATCTAATTTTAATATGAAATTTAAAATTCAAACCAGCACATTACAATTTTAGCTACTATGAATTTGTATAATTTGAATGAATTAATATTTAAGATGAACTAATATTTGAAATTAAATATTCTTTATTATTATATGAACTAATATTTAAGGTCTTTACATGCGTATGCATAATTTCAGTCAGAAAATTTTAGTTAAATATGAAAAACACAATTCATCATACCCTATGGAAATTAACAATACCTGATTCACACATGGACTCTTTTAAATAACTTAAATGTTATATTTGTTAGGCGTATTAATTATAATCAGCAATATAATAGTTTAAATTAATTGATTGTTACTGATTGTGATTAAAATTTGTTCAAAAATAATTCTATTTAAAAATATTAAAAAACTTAGGAAAAAGTAGAAAAATTAAATTATTTAAGTTTTTTTAATATTTTTTAAAATATCTTCCTTAAAATCAAATATTTATAGCATTGCTACTATATTACTTCAGATAATTTATAACTTTGCTTAAATACATTAATAAAAAAAAAATCAGAGATTAATCGTATATCTTGTATCACAGATTAATCGTAATCGTATATCATTATGGCTGAAAAATTTTAAAACACAAAAGAACAACTGTTAAATTCTTTTCCATATATTACACACAAATGCAAGCTATTACATATATCCTAATTTAATATTTAAATTCTATTATGAAAAGACTAATAGCTGAACACATATTAATGCATATTTAGGAAAAAAAGCGAAAAATATTAGGACTTTAACTATTTTTCTTTTATTACCATGAAACAAATAAATAGACATTTTTAAAATCTCGAAGATGTTTTAATATTTAAATCATAATACAGTGTTTATCTTTAGAACATTTCTCGTAAATTCTTCCTCTATCTTATTTTTTCAAGTAAACTTTTTTCTCTATCTTACATTCTTTCTCTATCTTATTTTTTTTCAAGTATGACTTCATACGCGATCCGGAGGCTAAGGTCAAACTTGGAACGAATAACCTTTGCAGTTTAGTTCAAAATGAAGGTAAAGGAGTTCAAGAAATACTCAATTTGAATTTCTATTTTGCCATTTTTTTATACAAATATATTTGCAAATATTATCTAGATGAAGTGGATTACGGGCAATCTTATCCGAGATAAGTTTTCAGCGTTCAATTTAAAATAATGGCAGATTGCAACTTCTGAACTGCAGATCTTGCTTCAATTCGGTATAAAAACATGCATTTGTGAACAATTCAAAGGATTTGTTCCTTTTTATATCCAATTTAAAATTCAAGCGGATACCCCTGACTTTTAAGTTATACTTTTTCTTTATTCGTTCCCGTGACTATGTTACAAAAAAAAAAAAAAAAAAAAAAAAAAAAAAGGATATATTTGTAGATGGTTAGGGGTAATTTAGGTCGAATTTAGAATGGATAATCTTTAGAATCCAATTTGAAATATAATCAGGGGAACAGTTTTCTGATATTTGCGGATTTACATTTCTTGCAAAAATAAGTTTGAAATGTTTTAAGAATTTAGGTTGAATTTTTTACTAATAGGTATTAGCATACCACTTCAAATACAAGAAGATTGAAATGGAAATTTTACTTATAATCAAAATGAAACAAAACTCAGGCCTAAGCTGAATTTCTGTAGTTTCAACTATATTTTCATAATTATATTGGGAGCGTTGTAAAAACGAAGAAAATTGAAGATGTAACAGAAAATATTTTTTACAGTACATAAATACTTTGTTAATAATAACGATAATTTTTTAAATATAACTTGTTTGCTTTCTTGATTTTATTGAAGAAATAACTATACGGAATTATATAAAATGTTAGAACTCTTAAAATCACTATTTGAGCCGTTTATTTTGAAAGTGGCGTGACTCCATTTATCTTCAAATAAAATATTTAAGGGTTTGCGTTTCAATGAATTTAAATATATACATATAGGATATTAATGAGTCATACTGTTTAAGTGTATCTAAGGGTGCTAATTTAAATTTTTTTATTTTTAAAAAATAACATGAAGTTGTACATGTAACCACGGAAACCGGAAAAAATTAAAAAAGAAGTTAGGCCATTTTCAAAATAAACGGCTCATTTAAGAAAGCAATTTATAAAGTTCAAATACTTTTGTACCATATTTGGTCTTGACATAGGACACAAAATTTCCTAAAATTTCAATTAGGAATTGTGACTTATTTTTCCAAATTATCATCTCATTGGACTTTTATAGAACTTAATATTATTATTATTGAAGACAGATATAAAAAAAATTCATTTGCTTAGTAATGATGGTAAAACCTTTATTTTCCAATAATTTGTTGTAGATATTATAAGTGAGAAGTACTTTCAAGTTAGGAGCATATTTGTTTGGATATAATTTCAAATCTTAAAATTTATATTATTATAAGAAATTAGAATTCTAAACTTATATATGGCCCCTTTCATGACATTTAGTAAAATGTTCTCTCATTTTTTTGTAACACAGGAAACATTTAATTACCTTTAAGATTAAATAAAAGGTAGTTAAAGATTTCTTTACCTTTAATTACCTTTAACACCTTACAATAACTAATATTACCTTACAATAACTAATAAATAGGATAACTGAGATTAACTTAGCTATCCTATTTACTTGTTTTCGTAAAGTTTTGAAAAAATTCATGATTAAAATACAAATTAAGAATGATATCAAATTTGTTTAAAATAAAAATGGTTAAAAAATGCATTTCAATTCTATCCATATTGGTAATAATTAATGATCGATTTTAAAATATTTTAAATTATGGGTTCATTGATAATGAACAGAATTTTGGTGAGCCTACAGATGTAATAGCTGAACATTTAATTTAAATTTTTGTTTACATTAGAAATTAAAAAACGCTGAAACTTATTTTTGTTCGGTGAATAGGAACCACATAAACAAATAGTGCAAATTTTGACTAGTACAATAATTTACTAGTACATCTTCACTAGTTACAGCTAAAAAATGCATTTCAATCCTATCCATATTGATAATAATTAAAGACAGATTTTAAATTATTTTGAATCTAATAATTTACAGGATCATTCATTATGAATAGAATCTTGGTGAACCTACTGATGTAATAATTGAAAATTTAATTTAAATTTTTGTTCAAACATTTGAAATTAAAAAGCATTAGAACCTGTTTTTGTTCGATGGATAGAGGCCGCATAAGCAAATCGTGCAAATCTTGACTAGTACAGCTAATTACTAGTACATCTTCCCTAGTACAGCTAATTACTATACATCTTTACTTTACAGAAAATAGTTTTTGCAGCATAATTAAAAAGTACTTGCTTTATGCACTGAATAACCCTTAAGAAACACATAGGAGTCTCTTGTAAACAAAACCAAGACAGGAGGCTAATACATAGAAAATAGCAATACTCCAATAAGGCAAATCAGAAAAGCGATCTTAACGAAAATAGCGCAAGTATTTTAAGCAAAAGATGAAAATTATATGAACCTGTACTAAATTAGACATTTACTTGCATTGAACATTAAATATATAAATGTAGTTTGTTCTACAGTAACAATATATACACATAATCGGCTGAGATTTGCTGTACGGTCACTCTTGACGCGAGTTTTCCACATTTGGAGATAAATAACATTTTCTAGCAACCCAAAAAATTCTGGCCAATCACAGATGAGGGATTTCGACCAATCAGACAATATTTTTCAAAATTCTGTTTATTTTTATACCTCGCTTGTGCAAAATGGCGAGATTTTTGGCGACTTTTTGAAAAATCACTGATGGTAAACGTACAGCAAATCTTTACCCACATAATCTAATTGGCCTACGTAGTACTTAGGTAATGTGACTTCACATGAAAAATCGGAAAACTAAGTGTTCGATTTAAGCTGTGGCTAATCTCCTCGGGGCATATTACCAGAAAATAAGTGAGATGAATGATAAGTGAAGTTGATAAGAAAGTGGCATAAAGGTCTATAAGTCTATCGCATGATTGTCGTAGTGCTGTCTCGGACTATCCCTTTTTCTTTAAATCTTTCTCCATGCATGAATTGGAGATGGTACTAAAGGATCTTGAATTGACCAAAACTCCTGGCTCTGACGGCATCCATGGCCAGATGATTAAGCGTCTTGGCATTCATGCAAGAAAGAAATTTCTGAATATAGTGAATCAGCCTTGGAGGCCTTGCTAAAGAGTGGAAAAGAGCCGATCTAAACATTTCATTGTTATTGATAATTTCATCAATGATATCCGATTTGATAGATATTTTCATATGCCGCTCAAAAACTGGTTCGAAAGTACACAGAGTGGGCCTAAATTAATATAATTTAGATAATGGGAGAAATTATTGATAGTTTCCAGGGTTGCAATAGTATTTCAGGAATAGGTAGCAATGCATTCAAGAAATTATCAAAATCCAGCTAGGTAAAATGATGTTTGATTTATGGACTAAACATTTTAGAACTTTCTTTGTAAAATTGAACTTATGGGATAGGATTTGAAAATATGAAAGTTTTGAATAAGTTGGACAGCATTCCACTGCAGAATTAACAAGAAATGGATAAGTTGTCTGAGACTAATTGGAAAAATTATTTCCTTTATTAGATAAATATTCTTGTCATAGTTCCCTGCAATTTAATGCAGTTCCAATTATCAAATAATCTGTTGAAAAACATTGAAAAGTTTTATAGATAAGAGCAAAATATTTTAAAGAATTCAAATGCAAAAAATAAAAATATGAAAATTGATTAATTTGAATGTAGATTCTAAACCTTATCACAAACGTAGAACTAGTAAATTTAATTATGTACAGAGTTTAAAAGGAAGATATTAGATCTTCAAATTATATTCTTTAGAAAACTTCCCTTTAGCACAGTATAAATTGAATTAAAAAACTCTTATCAAATACTTTATTTTACAACATTCGAAAACAAAATGAATTAACCATTTACATAGCTTTTTCTATAATTTTGATTGTATATAAAAAATTCCAATCAAAAAGTTTTTTTGTGTGGGATTTGTACCCCTCAAAAGACAAATTTTTAAATGGGTTAATTAGTAATTTCTATTTTTCAGAATTGGAGTTTACCTTTTGCGTTTCTTCGTCAGGAGAATGTAGTGGTCTGTACTCATAAAAACAAGTCAAAACTGCAAGCAGTATCATATCCATTAACATAATCACTGCCAAAATAAAAAATTCCGAAGAACGTTTCTCATGTATATGATTATCCACGACGACAATTGCTATAGCATTTCCTAATGCCATGATAGTAAGCCAACTGGCTTGCATTAAAGCTTTCATAGAATTCGGGGCTTCAGAGTACGAAAAATGTAATCCGGTAACTCCAACCATAACTTCGCTGATTGTTAGCAGAATATATTGAGGAATTTGACATAGAATAGAGATCGGGAATTTCAGTCTAGCAGTTGCATTTGATATCATCCCAGCGAAGTCTCCATTCGATGGCAGGATGTATACTTCATCATCCATAGAAGCTGCATCGTGGGAAACAATTTCTGTTAAATTTTGTGGCATTGAAATGAAAGTCTCAAAGGAAATGTTCAAAAGATATTTACAGTTCGTGATCTCATGATTATTTGAATCTTCTTGATAATTTTTTTCATTCCTTATCTTGGTTAGTGAATCATGCATATCAGGCTGAACAAGTGAGGGTTTGAATTCAAACTGAGAGGTATTTATACTATTTGTAGAAGATGGTTCTCTTGTTCTGTTTGGCTTTTTCAGTGTGAATGATTCAACATTTAATGAAACGTTTGGATGATTTTTGAAATAATCAAATATCACATCACTTTCCTGAAATTTATTCGTACTTTCATTTTTTAAAGTCCTGATGATTTTCAAGCATAAAGAATCTTTTAAGATGCTTACATCAATGAGACTTGCATCAATTAAAGCTGGGGTGGAGTTTTCTATTTTACTTTCAACTATTCCAGAACCTACAATCGCTAACGCTGCAAACAGTCCTCCCACGATAAGTCGTCTTAGAGGCGTGATAAGAATTTGCTTTTCAGCTGACACAGGATAAATAAAGTAATCAAATAGTGGTATCAAAATTACTATAAGAAGGGGATTAATAATTTGCAATTGCTGAGGCAATATCATAATTGAACCAATCCTACTATCCAAATTCTCAGCTTGTTTAATCCATCTAGATGCCATTAAGTAGAAGAGGAACCAATAAATTGGAATCGGTATCATCACAAGCCAAACACGCAGCACCATCTTTACATCATGAATAAAACTCCTTTCAAATTTATCTTCAGCGTAATCTAGCCAATGGTTTCTGTCTCTTACTTTTGTCCTTAGCTTTTGCATGAGCGCATGACCGATGCAGCATATGAACAGAGTTACTACGTTTTGCTCCGGAATTCTTATTTTATATTCATATTTTTCGACTACAAAAACTATGTACCCTATAATCAGTAAAGCAGCCGACACAGTAAAAGCTAGTGGGTAACACTGGTTTGATCCCAAACATCTCACTTCAGTTCGAAGAATAGGGGTTATCAACACGGAAAGTAAGCCCCCACAATTTATCAAGAAATAGAAAATCGAGAAAAAATATTTACGGCTTTCTTCTTGGTCAGGTTCGTATTGATCAGCTCCGAAAGATATTATTAAGGGCTTGATTCCTCCTATTGCAATGGCTATGATAAATAAGCTTACCAAAGATAACATTTTCATCACGATTAGTACACTTGGGAAGGACCCCGCACACAGTATGATACTTCCAACAGAATGCAAAATAGAAAAATAGAAAATTGTACTAAATTTTCCAAACCAGGAGTCAGCTAAGATTGCACCAATGATGGGACAGAAGTATGACATGAATAGCCAGACATAATAAATGGTTTCAGCCATAAGTTGACTGAAATGAAGTTCATGCATTAAATACGAAGTGAGACTTGCCTGTAAGCCATGGAAGTTAAATCTTTCCCAAAACACGGCCATAAATATGCAATAAAGACAGTTCGGAATTTTTTTCCTTGATGTTTCCAGAGTAAGACTTTCTTCATTGTAGTTTTCATTCATAGTTTTTAAATTTTTATAAATTAAATATTCAGTTTCGCTTAAATAGTATTTTAAATTATTTTTAAGTTATGAAAAATACTGCTGTAGCATTGAAGAACGAACAGAAAATTATATCTTGCTAAATAAATTGATTTCGGAGCTCGATGCTTTAAACTAATGTCAACTTTACACTTCTTTCTAAGGAACATGCATTATAAAGTCCGACTCCTATTGATTTAAATACTTCCTACACATTTAAAATTTGCTTAATTCTTCTATAAGCAGTAACTAATTTATAGCGTGCTTATTTTGAAATAATGAACTTTAGTTTGATAAAACCATTTGAGCCGTTGATGGTATGCTCAAAAAATTCATTTAATATTTTCCATTCGTATAAGAATCTTTGTTTTTGACAATTTGTATTTCACCTTTATTTAGACATAGGTATATTTGTTTATGTTTAAAATTATACTTTGTCAAAACTCCGCTCATGTCAACCTTGGTGAAAATGTGATTTGGGTACCATGTTCGGTGCGTTTTCAAAAACGCCGTTGCTATGGCGACGAAAATGAAATACGTGTTTTTAACGATTTTCACTTTTGTATGGCACTGAAGAAAACGTAAAAAATACATTGTTTGTAAAAAATACATTGTTTACAAAAAATACTCTGAAATATTAATAAAAATTACGTTTTTTTTATTTTTTCAGTTTATTTATAATATTAATAAAAATTTGTTTTTATTAATTCTTCAAATTCTCTTCTCCTGAGGTTGCCATAAAGAACGTACTAAGGATTAAAAATCGCTATATTGTACCCCACTTGGCTCATTTATCGCCAAGTTGGCGAGGAAGGAGACCTAAATTGCTATATAACCGTCAATCTTTTTAATTTTAATCGATCTGGGAAAGCACTGAACGTTTGGTAAAATTACTTTTTATTACTTTGTAAATAGTTTGTGTGCATTTAATGTGTAATGTAATAACCATCATCAATTATTATAATTCACAAAAAAGGTATTTATTTATTCACTTTTTCTAAAGTTCTTTTGGTCTGTAATAGCATAGTGGACTAACTCAACGTTCTTGCAACTGGGACACAGATACATTTATTAATGAAGTAGGCCGAAAATACTATAAGGGAGATGAAATAAGCATGATATGCCTATTAGACTTTATGTAGGATTCAATGACTCTCCACTGATGTGTGAACATGGAGAAGGTGCTAATCCAAGTGTCGACATCATCTTGACCGATGTTCTTAAAAATCACAAAGTAGTCAATTGTGTTTAGAATCCTTAGGAGTCAGAGCAAGGCAGCCAAGGGATTTCATCATTATAAAACTTAACTTTTAACCTTGGTGTTCTTTTGATAGAATCATTAAACTCTATCACAATAGGATTATTTAAAATATATAAATAAGTAAATTCTTAAAATACGATTAAAATTTGGTGCATTTTTGCAAAAAAGTCGCCAATGAAATCAGTTATAATTTCCGTGATGTATAAAATAAGGCTAATAAAATGATGTTTTTACGATTGTCACCCAGAATTGGACTAATAGTAAATATGGTAATAATAATAACTAATAAAAAATAATAAATAACTAATAAAAAATCATGGTTATTTCAAAATGGCTAATGCATAAATATGTCATGAAGAAAGCATACAATTCATAAACACAAAATTCTAACAAATAATTAGGTAAATGAAAAGTGTTTAAAAGCCATAACTCATCGAATTTTTACAAATCAACAACTACAGATCCCAAACTTTATCAATCACCTAATTATTGCCAAACATCGTTTCACATATCTCACCAAATCCACTTTGCTGGGATTTAAACCACAATCCTCTAATTTGATTTATGATTCACTTAGAAATTTTTCACTTGGAGAGTGATTTATTTTGTTGTTACTCAAGTAAATGATATTGCTTGAACACATTTATTATGATAAAAAATGCATAAGGTATGATCTCTAGCAGTTTAATGCAGTCGTATTGTTTAATTATAACAGTACAATTCTTGCATAAGAAAAGCTTTCAATTATAGAACTATTGAACTATTTAATCATATTTCACAAGGAATGACAAAAAAAGTTGAAAGCATCATTAGAAAAAAAAATATTTTTGGTAGCTAAGAGAAATGACGTACATTGCCGCATGATTAAAAGCTTCCCAAACCTGAAACAGTGAACTTAAAATGAAAAATCAACAAATGTTTGTAAATTTGGGGGATAGATTAGTTTGTATTTCACTTCTAATAAGCATTTGCTTCGTTAGTTAAAACAACAGTTTGAAAAGTAAAACTTCTTACTGTCTTAGACTAGGAAAAAAAGAAAGACTTGCTTTTTTGAAAAAATTGGGCTTACACAGCTGTTTCTACTGAAGTTTTAACTTACCTGTTTATCTTATTTGTGAAGAAAAAACATCACATACACAGTGACAATGGTAAAAACTAACAGTAATAATGTCTCATTGTTGCTTTTTTAATTTTTTTTATTGAGTACCAGCCAGACTAGCAGTATGGGGTGCACTGCTCTATTTTTCCGACTGAACCATAATTTGGTGCGTAGTCCGATTTCCTCAATACACACACGCCATTGGTACCCGTTTATAGGAAATGCAACCATTCACATTCCATTCGTACAAGGAAGGTAAAATAGAAGAGAGAGAAAGTATATCCATGCCGGGATTCGAACGTAGGACCTTCCTATCCGCAGACAAGCACGCTGACCTCTAGACAGGGTGAACGGTACCGGCTTGTTGCTCATTGAAAGATTTGTTGCAGAAAGTGGTTAATAAAAAGAAAATGGCCGTTAAATTATTTAACGTACAAATCCACACAACTATACACTCTTCTAACTTAACTTTAAATATTAGTAAATATATTCATAGAGTTACAAGTATTAAATGCAGATCAAATTTAGGAGCTAATAATGAAGAAAAACTATAAAAGACATTAAATAGTTTACTTTTACTTCCCAGAAAACAAATGGGAGGACATCTTTAATATCTCAAAATATTATTCAGTATTTTAATCAAAATACCATGTTTATTTATTTTTAAAATAACTCGCTAATATTTATTATGTATCTTATTTTTTCAAATAAATGTATACCTTCTTGTTAGATTGAGAGGCTAAGGTCAAATGTGGGACAAATAACCTTCAAATTTTAGCTCGAAAAGAAGGTTAGGATTTTAAAAGTACTCCCTTTAAATTTTCCCTGTCCCATATTTTTTGGGAAATAAATATTTACAAATATTATTATCATCTAGTTATGGGGGATTGGGAGCACTCTTATCCGAGATAAGTTTTTAACATTCAATTTAAAATAATTCCAGATTTGGAACTATAGTTCTCGCTTCAATTCAGTATAAAAAAACATGCATTTTCAAGCATTTCAAGGGATTTATTTGCTTTCTTTATATTCAATTTAAAACTCAAACAAGCCCCTTGACTTAAAAGATGTATTTTCTATTCGTTTACATGCCTGTGTTATAAAAAAGATAAATTTAATAAAAATGTTAGGTAATTTAGGTCGAATTTAGAATGGATAATCTTAAGAATCCAATTTAAAGTATAATGAAGAACAACTTTCTGATATTTCCGAATTTCTTACAAAAAATGCTTTAAATGCCTTAAGAATTTAGATTAAAATTATTACAAATACGTATTACCATATCATACACAAATAGGACTGAGATTGAAATTTAATTTTATAATCAAAATGAAGCAAAACTCAGTTTTAAACAGAATTTAATTTTAGAAGTACACTGATGAACCACCGTAAAGGCAACACTTTAAAGGAAACACGCAAATCTCATGAAATTTACAAAATACATTAATGGGGGTGAAATACGCAAATGATTAGAATTTAAGCACAGACGTATATCACGCGCGCCTGTGGCATCATTTCAAAGCGCATTTAAGGCAAGGAGATTTCGACAATTTCAAGTTCGGCAATTATGTTTTTTTTTTTTTTTTTTTTTTTTTTTTTTTTTTTGTGGTTTTTTCAAAAAACGATCAATTATGCCTCGTAAAAAACAGCGATAATTTTTTGATCAAGTATTCGAGTTCGGTAGAGGAAGGATTGTGACCAACCGAGATTGTTGATTATCTTTCAGGGAAATCAGTAGTCGTGTTGGACGAAACCAAACAACTGTCATCCGAATATGTGATCGTTGAATGCAGGAAGATATGATGGACCGACGTGTTCGATCGCATCCACCTCAGTGCACCACTTCACTTGATGATAGACAAATTGTGCGCAAGGCAGTGACGGATCGCTCAGCCACATCACGAACCTTAGCACAGCACATTCAGTCTGTAATGCATCATCCAGTGTTTGCGCTTATCATTCGACGCCGTTTACAGCAGAGTGGTCTATCCGCAAGATGTCTATTACTTCGTCTACTGTGACACAGAACCACAGACGTATCATCGCGAATGGTGCAATGAAAGAAGGGTGTGGACGGCAGAATGGAATGAAAGTGTCTTTGCTGACGAGTCCGGGTTCTTCTGCAACACCACCAATGGTTGCATTATAGTCTGGAGACACCGTAGAGAGAGGATGCTGAGCAGCTGCGTTATGCATCACCACACTGGTCCTGCGCCGGGTATTTTGGTATTGGATACCACTCTCACACTCTTCTAGCACTTTAAACAGCGAGCTCTACGTATCCAAGATGTTGGAGTTAGTTGTCCTTCCTTACCTTCAAGGCTTGCCCACATTCATATTTCAACAGGATAATGCGTGACTATAAATAGCATGTATTGTCCAATGTTTTTTTTTATCATTCCCCATATTGAACTGCTTTCTTAGTAGATCGAAAACATGTAGTCCATGGTTGCTCAACGATTAGCCCAGATTGTATCCCCAGCTGCCACACTATATCAACTTTGGCAAAGTGAGGAAGCTGTTTTGTTTGCTGTACCCCAAGAACACAACCAATCTCTCGATTAATGAATGCCGAGACATGTGGCAGCGGTTGATCTCCAACATTGCTTACTGCTCTGGCTACTGATTTTGACAGGAACCTTCACAGACACTTCACAGAAGTTTATAAATTTAATCATTTTATACTTAGTAAACATGTTATCTACAAAATAAATTTTGTTGTGATATCTCTTGTTATCTACAAAATAAATTTTGTTGTGATATTTCTTGTCTTGCTTGGTGTTGCAGTTTGGGTGGCCAGCAGTGTACTTTCAATGATTTTTTCGTAACTACGTTCGAATCATTACAATAACTAAAGGAAATCGAAATGTAACAAAAGAATCTTTTTACGACGATTAAATACTTTGTTAAGAATATCCTTAACCTTAAAAATACCATGTTTGATTTTCAAATTTTTAAAGAAATAAAATACATCGATACAATATTTTAGACTATTTAAAATTATTTTTTAAGATAAGCAGTTTATAATTGGTTTGTATATTTTTGTTTCATATTTGATTATAACATTAAAAAAGAGAAACAAATTTAAGAAAATTTCACAACCACGAATTGAGAATTATATTTACAGATAACTATCCTATTGACTTTTTCAATACTTGATATTCTTATTATGGAAGACATATATAGCAAAAGTTTATATAGTAATTCATCTGCATAAAAATGATGTTAATTTAGCCTATACATTTTTCAACCTTTTGTCTTAAATATTGTATTGACTATTCAGAGATTAAGAGCATTTTTGTTTGAAAATAATTTTAAATAGTGAAATTTATCATTGCATAAGAAATAGGAATTCAAAATTTACAACAGTCTCTATTAATGCCATTTAGTAAAATGTTAATTTTTTTTTTAACAAAAGAAACATAAATTTATATTAAAAATTAACTTAGATTAGCTTTTTTTGTAGTTTTGATTAAAATTTTAAGTTTTTCAGGAATGGTATCAAATTTGTTAAGAGATCACAAATATGCATTTCAGTCCTATCCATATTGATAATAATTAAGAACATATTTTTAATTATTTCAAATTCTGTAATTTACTAGTGAATAGGATTGTACAACGAACTACTGACCTATACTATTTTATCATTTAATTTACGTTTTTTTTTAACATTTAAAATCAAAGTTGACAAAGAGGATATAAATTGCATCATTAAAGTAAAAGAATTTATTCATAGTTGCCGGATTAAAAAGGTATTTCAGAAATTAGCTGCAATTCATTTATTTAGAAATGGAAAAAGCATACTAATTTTCACAATTTTTGATTTATGAATTAAAAATTAAAAAACTGTTTACTTAAATTGAACTGATTGGACAGTATATGAAAATAAAAAAATTATGTACTTTTTAATAGAGCTAAAGATTTGATTAAAAATCCATAAATTGATAAATTGGGAAAAATAAGTTTCTGTTAAAGTTTTCAGCAATCAATAATCATCGAATAGATTATTTAAAATACAAATTGGATTTTTTTAAAAGATAGTATTAAGATATTCGTAAAAATTTAAACAATTAATTACGTAACAAAATAAGGCATAAAGTGATAAGAAAACCCATAATTTAGAATAAACTCTATATCTTGTTCGAAATAACTGATTTATATATGTCACTAAGACAATAAAGTTACAGATCTTCAAATTCAAATTACTTTGTATAATAAATTTCAGTTTAGTAAAGACTATTGTAATTATATAAATTTCATCAAAAATCAGTTATCAAATATTTTATTTTACAATATTGGTATACAAAAGTTTTTATAGGGCCTTTTATAGAATTTTGATGGAAATTCTATAAAAGAATACATAAAGAAATCTATCTAAATTTTATAGAATTTTGATGAATTTCATAGAAATATGACAAGCAAGCAAATTTAAAAGTTTTCTGGTGTTTGAAGTCCTTAAACGACAATTCAACAAATATACTACTTAATAATTTTTATTCTTCTGAATTATTATTTACTTTCTGTATTTCTTCGCCAGAGAGGTCTTCTTGTGTGCTCTGTATTCACAAACAAGTCAAAATTGCAAGGAGTACCATATCCAATAACACAATTGCAGCTAAATTAAAAAATTCCGTAGATCGCTCTTCTCATGTATGCAATTATTCTCCACGGCAATTGTTAAGATATTTCCCAATGATACAATAACAAGCCAACTGTTTGTTTTACAGCCTTCATAGATTCTGAAGCTTGGGAATACGAAAAATACATTCCGGTCAAAACATTAACCATTTATAGGTCCTTATATAGAATTTTGATCGTCAATATGACAAAGTTGCAAATTTAAAAGTTTTCTGGTGTTTGAAGCCCTTAAACAACAATTAAAAGAATATACTATGTATTAATTTTTATTCTTCTGAATTATTGTTTACTTCTTGTATTTCTTCACCAAAGAGGTCTTCTTGTGCTCTGTGTTCATAAAAGCAAGCCAAAATTGCAAGCAGTCCCATATCCAATAACACAATTGCAGCAAAAATAAAGAATTCCGTAGATCGTTTCTCATGCATGTAATTATTCTCTACGGCAATTGTTATGATATTTCCCAATGATAGAATAACGAGCCAACTGGCTTGGCTTCTTTACAGCCTTCATAGATTCTGAAGCTTGGGAATACGAAAAATACATTCCGGTCAAAATTTAACCATTTATAGGTCCTTATATAGAATTTTGATCGTCAAGATGACAAAGATGCAAATTTAAAAGTTTTCTGGTGTTTGAAGCCCTTAAACAACAATTAAAAGAATATACTGTTTACTAATTTTTATTCTTCAGAATTATTGTTTACTTTTTGTATTTCTTCACCAAAGAGGTCTTCTTGTGCTCTGTACTCATAAAAGCAAGCCAAAATTGCAAGCAGTCCCATATCCAATAACACAATTGCAGCAAAAATAAAGAACTCCGTAGATCGCTTCTCATGCATGTAATAATTCTCTACGGCAATTGTTATGATGTTGCCCAATGATAGAATAACGAGCCAACTGGCTTGCATTATAGCTTTCATAGATGGTGGGGCTTGGGAATAACAAAAATACATTCCGGTAATAGCAAACATAACTTCGCTGATTGTTAGCAGTGCGTATTGAGGAATTTGAAAAAGGATAGAAATGGCAAATTTTGGCTCGCCTGTTGCATTTGTTGGTATGCCCTTTTCCTCGACATCTGTTTCTGAAGATAGAATTTGTACATCATCATCCATGGAGGCCGTGTCCTGTAACACTGCAATTTGTGTTAAATTTTGAGGTTTTGAAATGAAAATGCTAAAGGAAATGTTCAAAATATTTTTACAATTTATGACTTCAAGATTTGAATTTGCTTGATAACTTTTTTGATTCGTTATTTTGGCTAGGGAATTATTTATTTCAGGCTGAATAATTGTTAAGTACTTGGTTTCAAACAATGAGGAGTTTTTTCTTTTTTCATTTAAATAGCTATTTGTAAAAATGGATTCCTTTGTTATGTTTGGCTCTTTCTCTTTGAATGATTCGTCATTTAACATAATAGATGGATTATTTTTAAAATAATCAAATAATATTTCTCTTGATTGAAATTCATTAATATTTTCATTTTTCCAAGTCTTGATGATCTCCAAGCATAAAGAATCATTCGAAATATTTACATCAACGAGTCTTAAAGTAATTAAACCCGGAGTAGAATTTTCCAGTTTGTATTCAAATAAGCCAGCCCCTAGTACAGCTAACGCTCCAAACAGACCGCCCACAACTAGTCGCGATAAAGGCTTGATAAGAAATCCTTTTTCTGCTGACATAGGATAAATGACGCAATCAAATAATGGTATCAATATAAGAGAAAGAAGTGGATTGATAAGTTGCATATGCTGAGGCAATATCTTAATTGAACCAACCCTATTATCTAATTTTTGAGCTTGTTGAATCCATCTCGATACCATTAGGTAGAAGAAAAACCAAAACACAGGAACCGGTAACAATACAAACCAAACACGCAGCATCGTCTTTACATCCTGAATAAAATCCTTTTCGTATTTGTCTTCAGCGTAATCCAGCCAATGGTCTTTGTCTCTTTCTTTTGTTTTCAGCTTTTGCATAAGCGCGTGAGCAACGCAACCCACGAAGAGAACTAGTACATTTTGTTCCGGAATTCTAATTTTATACTGATGTTTTCCAATTGCAAAAATAATGTAAGCGATTATGAGTAACGCCGCCGACACGCTGAAAGACAGTGGGTAACATTGGTTTGATCCTAAACAGCTCACCTCAGACCGGAGAATGGGGGTTATTATAACGGAAAGCAATCCCGCGCAAGTTTTCAGGAAATAGATAATCGAGAAGAAGTATTTACGGCTTTCTTCTTGATCAGGTTCGTATTGATCAGCTCCAAATGTGGTTATTAAGGGCTTCATTCCTCCTGTTCCAATGGCTATGATAAATAAGCTTCCCAGAGATAAAATTTTCATCAAGAGCTGTTCATTTGGGAAAGATCCCGCACACAGTATAATACTTCCGACAGAATACAAAATAGACAGGTAGATAATTGTACTAAATTTTCCGAACCAGCAGTCAGCTAAGGTTGCACCAACAATAGGACAGAAGTATGTCGTTATTAACCAGGCATAAAAAATGGTTACAGTAGTAGGACTACTGAAATGTAGTTCATTCATTAAATACAAAGCGAGACTTGCCTGCAATCCATTGAGGTTAAACCTTTCCCAAAACGCGGTCATAAATATGCAATAAAGGCAGTTTGGAATTTCGGTTGTTGGTATTTCCCGAGTAAGACTTTCAACATTGTAGTTTTCAATCATAGTTTTCAAATTTTTATAAATTAAATGTTTAGTTTCGCTTTAAGAGTATTTGAAATTATCTTCAAGATCGGAAAAATACTGCATTAGCAATAAAGAAAGAAAATAAAAGTATATTTTGCTAAATAAGTTGACTTCGGAACTTTTTGGTTTAAAATAGTTTACTTGGATTACAGGTCTCTTATCTTGATTTGAATATTTCACATATATTTAAAACGCTCTTAATTTTTCTCTAGTAGTAACTGGTTTACAGTATGCTTAGAGTTTGAAACAACTTAAGTGTGATAAAACCTTTTTATCCATTGCTAGTAAACTAGAAAAGTTTGTCCAATATTTTGGATATGTATTAGAATCCTTGTTTAGATTATTTGTATTTTTCCTTAATGTGGACATTGGTATATTTGTTTATAAAAATTACACTTTGACAAAATTCTACTTATGCCAATCTTAATAATTTTAATCTATCTAAAAAAAACGAAGATCTTTTTATGAAATTACAATTCATTAATGTATAAGTATATTCCATTAAATAACAATCGTCAAGAAATATAATTATATATATAATTCGAAAAAAATTAAAGGTTTTATTTATTACGTATTTGGTTTTATTTAAACTATTGGTAAAAATTTACTGTACGGTCGTTATTGGCGACTTTTTCAAAAAAACCGCCAAACATTTTACCAATCTGCACCCAGCGATGTCTGAAAATAAACAGAATATTCCATTTTTCATTGGTCGGTTCCCATTTTGTCAGAATTTTGTCAGAATTTTCACTGGTCGAAATCCCTCATCTGTGATTGGTCAGGATGGGTTGGGTTACCAGAAAATGTTATTTATTGCCAACCTTGGAAAATTGTGCCAATAGCTACCGTACAGTAAATCTGAGACAAACTATTTTGTAACTTAAATAACAAGCGCAGCACTCTTATATCTGAAAGAAATGTATAAATATTATGCTTGAATGACCTAAGGCATGCTATGACTATTAGACTATCTTGTATTCATTCCCTCGCCACTGATATGAATAAGGAAAAGTAGGTGCTAGCTTAAATGTCGATATTTTCCGGACCATTGCTATAAAACTACAATATAGCCGGCCCTGTTTAGTATCTTTGGGAGTCGAAGAAGGACAACTAAAGCCTATTTTCTGTATATTAAATCATTAAATACTATCAAAATGGTTATTTAACGTACATATGTCATTTAATATAAGCCCTTAATCCTAGTAAACGTAACAGGTGGTTTTGGCGACATTTTAGAAGGTGATAAATTATATGATCTGTAATTGTTGATTTATTTTTTGTTAAGTTTGATTCTGGTTAGACTATATACTTTAGGGTGAACCTTTGATTCTCGCCAGTTTGTGATCGCGATTGATCGCCAAGCTGGGTAAAATCAAATTGTTTTCTGATTGGTTTAGATCCAGTCGAGGCTCTGATTGGTTTATCGTTTTAAGAATTTTAAAAATCCAACGGACGTTGCTTTATTTTTGAATGTTCAACCATACCTGTAAGCACTGTAATCGGCGCTGACAGGAATGGCGCTTAAAAAATCACAAAGTTCGCCAAAAGGCACCCTGAAGTATAATTTTACCTTGATTTTATGTTTTGTTTATTCATTTAAACTTTTATTTTATATTTATTCATTTATGATTTATATGCTTTTTTTCACTGAATGTTTATAGATTTGTTATTTTGAATTTGCTGTTTTGGTAAAATCCAAGAATCTTGTGCGAGTTTGGCCCGATTCCCTATTTCCCTTCAAGCAATCAAGTAAAAACAAATTATTAAGCAAATGCTTTAAAAGTTACCAGCGAGCAAAACAAATTTTACTGCTGTACACAATCATATTATGCTATAAAACGCCAGTTACGTCTTATAAACACATTCCGGCACAGTAAACCAGAGTGGCGCATTTTTCGCCTCTCCGGCATCGGAATAAGCCGCTATTTTCTATGTATTGTTTTCTCTTTTACTAATTCTCAGTGACACTATGGTGTCAAGTGTCACTAATATGGTGACAAGTTTCAAAGCCTCATTTATCCATATTTTGGCAAAATGAGCATTTGACGACAATTGCCGTGAGCGACATTTTTGTAAATCGCATCAAACATGTTATATATACTAGAATTTTACATGAATCATAGATATATAACATTAAACATGTTATATATCTATGATTCACAGAGAAACATTTCTCTTGAATACTAACATTTTGTTTTTACTGCAAGAAAGTGATTTCATTTTACGCATTTATTGACAAAACAATCATTAGATATGATTTCTAACAATTTAATGGAAACGTATAGTTTGATTATAATTTACAATTATGTAAGAAACAGATTTTTTTTTACATATTTATGGATTAATTTATTGGTTTATGAAGATTTAGGAAATAAAAAAAAAGCTTAGCTCATCATTACAAGAAACAATCGATTTGGTTGCAACAAGAAATATTGTCCCTTGCCACATGGTTACGGAATTCCTTCATCCTGGAACAGCTATTATGAAGTTCAAAATACTTTTATAAATATGGTGAATAGATTACATTGTTTTCCATTTTCAATGATCTTTTGGTGAAAATGCGCTTTAGGTCCCCTACTCTGCCATCATGGCGAAAGTGTGCTGTGGGTCCCGTACTTGGCGAGTTTTCAAAAACGCTATTGCCATGGCGATCATGGAATACGATTTTTAACGATTTTAAACTAATTAGCAACCAATGAAAATGACCGATTTTTCAAACTGAAACTAATTAACGACCAATGAAAATGCTAAAATGAAAACCAATTAATGAACATGCGCGAAAGAGCGCAAATTATTTCCTCCGGAGGTTGCCATAAAGAGCTCATTAGGTATAAAAACGTCTGGTTTACCCCGCTTGGTGTATTTATCGCCAAGTTGGCAGAGTAGGGGACCTAAAGCGCAGATTAACGGATCTTTTTGATGCGGCAGTGTCCTGCTGATTAGGACGTTCGCACTCCTTATCGGAAGGTAGCATGTTTGAATCATGATCCAACTGAAGTATTTTTGCGTGCGTTTATGGTAGCTGGAGGACGTAAAGTAAATCTGAATGGCAATGTCTTCCATGCGAAAGGATACCTCTGGTGATGGCAGGTCTGTCTAGTTAGTCCCTGCTTCTAAATTAAGAAGACCTATTTACTTTCGGGGTAACGGTGGCATACACACTGGATGCCTCACTTTAGAAGGTGTCATCCCTTTCACCCTTGTAGTGCTGAAAATGGAAAATCCTAGTAGAAACCATGCATTAAAAAAATGAACTCTTTTTTTGTTGGTTAAAACAACTAATCAATAGATAAGATTTCTGAATGTCTGAAATAAAAAAAAAGGCTTTTTAACCACAAAGTAGTTGTTTCTTTCGTTACAATTGAGATCATGTGTATGTCACTTTATTTTACTTATGATTGGTCTATGAGACGTATGTATACGTCACATTAGTTTACTTGTAATTGGTCTGTGAGTTAAACAAATAATCGTTTTTGCCAATAATGTTGAATATACAATTTTGTCCACCCATCAAAAACAAGTCACTTTGTCGGTGGAATTAGCTCTTCAGTGAGCTGTTGGAAAGAAAATTTTGGACTATATCTTAGTGGGATTGGTTATTTTATATATTATTGGAGTTAGTTTCTCTTGATACCGCTATTAAAAATAAATACTTGTTACTCATTAAGTAAAGAAAGATTTATTTCATCTAGCTCATTAATCTCATTAATCATCATTAATCATAAAGCTCATTAAATATTAATATTTGATTGTTTATGCAATCAATAAATAAATAACATCCACTTTATGGTTAGTTTAAATAGGCAAGAACAATTTAAATGTTATTAAATTTTTTTAAGAAAAAATGAATTTTTTAGAATATATATTTGTGCCAAAAAATTTACTAGTATGTGATATCTTATTTGTGGAAAAAAATTCACCACATACACCATGGAAAAATGAGCAACTTATTTTAAAACTTATAATTGTTTATTACTTTACGATGGCAATTCAAAACTATTAAATAAAATCACACAGATTGAATAAAATATTAAAATTAGTAGGGAAATTTTTGTGTAATTTTTAATAAGACTTTATTTTGCTTTTATTTCGCATTAATATTTTTTTCCTAGAAATTTAAAAACATGTTTCACAGAATAAAACATTTTTAAGAGTTACCATCTATTTTGTTTTAATTTTAAGAAAATTTTTATCATTTTATAATTATTTTTATACAAATGTTACAATTATGTATTTGCGTGTATAATATATTTTTTTCATATTAAACATAAAATTATCATATAACCAAAAAAAACCCTTTTTTCATTTTAATAATCTTGCTATGTTTTTGATATAATTAAAATCAGATGTGTGAGAAAAAATAATGATGCATTAGTCAAGAAAAGATTAGTTTTAATAATTATCAACAGAATTTTATCCATTGGTAGTACTTCGTTAATTATACTGAAAGTATTTTCTTATAGATAGAAGCTAGTGTTGGGCTCATGGAGAAAAACTTTTTTAGCAAGGCAGCAAATTCTCATTGTTTGATTGAACTTGAAACAGATGAAATGAAATTGTCTGTGTGTGTGTGTGTGTGGTAAACGATGTTATATATCATAGAGCATCTCCTGAGATATTGTCTCAAATCTACCATGAACTACAATTGTCAAATTTAAAATAACAGCTGGTGGTGAAGGTTGGTTGGTTGGGTTTATCTGGCGCAAGGTCCAAAAAGAACAAGCTGCGCCAAAATTTTCAGCTGGTGGTGAAGAGATCCAATAAACAGCTTTTAAAAACCTATAACTTTACTCGATAAAACCATTCGACTAAGGATGGTGCAAAAACGATCGTATTCCTTGAAATCCCAAAACCTTCATATGTATAATTTACATCACTTTTAAAATAAACATGATTTCAACTTTATACCCTGGTCAGAAGCTCTAGACTTTTGCTCAATGTTTGTCGGTTATGGTAACAAAATATTGATATTGATTAAAGGACATTCATATCGATTCTTAGTTTCCTTGAAATTTTGACTGTCCAAAGGAAAAGTTGAAATGGACTTTCCACACAGTGTGTATTCTTGTTTGTTGGTAATTAAGACAGCAGCTTCAAATATCTTCACCCAATGAAAGACAAATATATATTCCTGTTCAATAATTCCTACATAGAACCATTTCTTGAGTGGGATATGGCGTGAGCTGTTCCATTCTTTTTTTATATGGTTTAGGAATAAAAAAAATCGAATGCTTTTCTATAAAATATCGATATAAATTCTATTATTTAGTTCAAGACAACTATTGGAAATTCAAAAGTTTTTAAGAAATGTTTTGCTTTTAAATTACTGTAATTCATCATTTGACCTTTGAAGTTATGTTGTTGCCTTATAAACAGAGATTTTTTAGAATAGATAAGCAAATTAATTTTATAATATGCCTTCAATTTTGTTCGCTGATCCGGAAATATGACATAAAATATTTATAAATCAGGCTATATAAATGAAATTTAGACTAGTTAATAGATGTTGTAAAGTATTAGTTTGGGGAGAAAGTAATCCATTATTTTTTCGGTAGACGTCTGTAGTGATCGATATCTCGTGAGGTATCTATCAAACAATTTCAGATTTATGCTCGTTGGAAAGGTGACATTTGACACTAAAATATCCTCTTGCGGTTTTTTGTTTGATTCATTCAGTTACGAGTACAAGGTTTTAAAAATAGAAGACAACAAACAGAAAATTCGATACATTTTAGTTTTTCTTGTATAATGGTGAAAATGCTAACCAGGTGGCTAAAATTGTGAAAGGTGTTTATCGTCCTATATATGACTGTAACAACCAGTTACGCACAATTTTGGTTACGTCTATTCCGTTCGGGTATTTTTGATGTTAGAGATGCACCTCTCATGTGGATACAGCATCGTCGAAAATGTCTATAAAATATCAAAAATGATCGAAGTTAACCGCATGTCAGCAGTCGTAACGCGCAAGACCTAAAAATCTACATGAAAGCTGTTTTAAACCTTTTTACAAAGCGAATCTAAAAGAAGTTACATAAAGTTCACGTAAAAATAATGGATTTCTTTTTCCCCAAACTAATATTTTTAGGATTTCGATTCTAAGCAAATGTTAGAAGTTTGTTGTCAGTGAAAATTGTGAAGTATCTACCTTCTATTAAATATAACGAAAATGTATCAACAACTGTCAGCAATTCTTTATCATAGATATTGTTCTATTGCGTAGAATTAAATTTTGATGAAAGAAATTAATACTTATTAGACAAGTATCGCCAATTTTTTTGAAATGCCTCCCCATTTTCAAAATTAGTTGCGTTTATAAATAATACAAAGAGCGCTGATGTCCGTAGATGTGCTAAATGAACAGTGTCTGTTTAGTGCATTTTTGCTAAGATCTTTTTTTTTTTCGTTTTCAGACAATAGTTTTATTTCATTTTTTTTAT
>JAPDSC010037826.1:0-30674 GCA_026290005.1 Latrodectus geometricus
ACCATTCTTTCTTTTTCAAGCGTTGATTGGCATAAACAAATTTCTGCATATAAGGGTTTAAAAAAATTTTTTTCGACTGAAAAAAAAAAATATGAATAAAAAAATGAAAACGCACTTAATTTTAGTAAAGTAATAAGCTTCTCTTTGTAGATTGTCTTTTGATAGTAGATAGAAATTTTGAAATAGTTAAGCTTTGCTTTTGAATTTTATGTGAAATAACTGGGATAACATTTTTGTGGAACTTATGATATAAACTGCAATTTATTCAAGCAATTGTGAATTTTTAAGCAAACTTAATTTACTAGACCTATTGAAAACAGATTTTTACAGATGCTTCAGTATGCAAAATTTTTCATGCATGCATTTAATTATGTACTGATAGCTTACTTAGAGTTTTTTTTCTTTCTTTTTTTTTAAATCTTTTGAAAAAAGAATTGAAAATAAAGATTATTAAATTTATATATAAATTAAAATTTACTACTGAGACAAAAGAAACTCATTCTAAGAAAAATGTTATTTTATTATTGTAACATTCTTTTAAATTTATTCAAATATTTTACTGCATTTTAATAAATTAGTAAAATTTCTTCAGAAGGAAAACTATTCTTCTATAATACATGCTATACTAATATGATTTTTGAAGCTTTTCTATTTTTACCTCATAAAACTTAACATGTAAAAAAGTTAATTTTTACTATTGTTCAGTCTATTTGATTTAAAAATCTCTTTTTAAGATTCTGTAAGCAATATGGGTTAGATTTATACATGTTGATACATCTGTTTATTAAATTTCATAGATTTGTGAAAAAAAGGAATCATATTCATAGATAAAACTACTATTCAAAACTTTTTGAACCGCTTATCAAGAAATAACTGCAATCTCAATGGAAAACTTACTTCATGATAATAAATGTTTGATTTATTTCTTGCTTTAGGTTCAAAATGCAGAAACGAATTTTCAAGTATACCAGTTTTAATGAATTTAGCTCAAATCTTATTTTCTGTGATCCTTGAATGCAATTTGTAAAAATTAGAAGCTAGACTTTTCATGAAATCATAGATGAAATGGATAATGTTAAATTATATAAAGGGAATAGAACGGCCAAAATTAATTTAAATTGGTGCTTTCATCTTTAAAATAATTCAAAATGGTGTTCCAAAATGTAAATTTTTAATTCATAGTGACAGCTGTTATGACTACATTTTAAAGACTTTTAGATTTAAGGTCTCCTCCTTTAAATATTATAAGAATGTTATTATCTATGATAAAATAATGTTTGTTAATCTATGAAAAAAATGTGGAAAATTATGAGAGCTTATTAGCAATCCAGTGTTATTTAAAAAATTTAAACTTAGAAAGTTCAAACATAGTTATTTAAAAAAAAAAAAAATACTAAACTGCTTTAGAAGTGAACTAATCAAAATTTACTAAATAAAATGAAATTGTTTTTCCCCAGCCAAATACTTCTTTAATATCGCAATCTCTAATTCCAGATATTAACATACATTATCTGTTATTAAAAAAATCAAATTTTGAGTGCAATTTTAAAAAATATATGTAAAAAAAAAAAAAAAAAAACTTACTAATTTTTTTGAATGAAAGTTATACTATTTTTGTCAAACATTAATTTATAATGCAAATTGTATGTAAAACTACATAAAATAATTGATAATTTGTAATTTTCCATCTTGACAATATTTTTAAGTACTCCTTTTATTTACTAATAGTTTTTCTCCTTTCCCAATTGAAGTTACTTTAGGATTCATTGTTTATTAATGATGAATTTACATTTGTTGTAAACTGTATTTAATATATGCATAATTTTTGTTATTAAAAAAGTTAAATGAAAGCCATTTCTGAAATTGATATTTTGACATTCTAAAAGATCAGCATTAGCATCAAAATCATTTTTGATATCCTTCTATGGTTTTATAAATTTTTTAATTTTTTTCAAAAATTAAGATAGAACAAAAAAGATGAACTGTTAATTAGATTAGTTAAAAGTGGATTTTCTTTCAATGAAATTCCTTTTATTTTTTTATTGATTTAAATTGTAAAAATTTATTCATTCGTGAATCAGAGTAGCAGCATGTCTTTTTTGGACCTTGTGCCACAAAACCCAACCAACCAACCTGAATCAGAGTAACTCACTATAAGTCAATAACAACCTATATATTGAATATTGAATTATAATTAGAAGTAAAAAATATCAGTTGTAATTATATGTATATAAAAAATCATTACATTTAGAAGAATTTCTCCTTTTTTAATGCAAGTATTCTTATCTCTCTGACCTTCAGATTTAAAGTCTATCCTCTGAGTGAATGCATTTTTTTATGGAATATAAGGTGGTCATCTAGGGAAATTTTATTATAATATAAATTAAATGGATCAATAGTTGAATGTAAGCAACAATTAATACCTTATACTTTTTAAAAATTGTAAAAAAAGAAAGAATTAGTGGATTACCTAAGTTACTTGACAGTATTTTAATAATTTGCCATCTCATTCACTTTTTTGACTATAAATCAATAATAGAATTGAACAAATGTCATCAGTTACGGCATAAAGCAAAAGTTATTTCATTTTTTTATTTATTTATCTTTGCTCCGGTGTTTTTGATATTTTTTAAGTTATTGCTTTTGCTCATTTGTTTAAATTAAAAAAATTTTTCCTCTGTAAAGAACTATATCATGTTTTCAAAGTTTGTTTTCTCTTATCATATATTTTTTGGTAATTAATTTTCATTTTTTTCATTTTGCATTTAATAGGATATCAAATCAATTGCTTTTATGAGATAATATAACAATTTTTGCATGTTTTATTATGAGTTGAAGTATGTGAAATGTATGTAGTATTTTATTTCATTAAAATGCTTATATTAATTCTTAAATGTTGTTCTATCAAAAGTATTTCCTGTGTTATCACTTTATGTAGACTTCATCATTTTAAAATTTCTGCATGACATGGTTGAAATTTATTGAAAACTTTCCAGTTAAATCTATTTGCTACTCATTTCATTAATAATTAATATACATCATAATAATTTTGATTTTGATAAAATTTACGTTACATATAAAAATTTCAATCCTATATAGTAATTTTTTATACATTAATAAATTGAAGTAATGTTATGTGTGTATTAGTTTTTGAATTTATTCAGGACTTCTAATTTTGCATTAATAAGTTTGTTTAAAAAAATTAAGTTTTTTTTCTAACAGAAATAACTGTGTATTCCATTGCTAGTTAACAATTAATTAAAATCTTGTGATGTAGTCAGAAAACGTGCTTGAATATTTCTAATTAGAATAATCAATATAAGAGCATTTCTCTTCATTATTCTGCAGAAACTTCATATCCATTGTAAATATTAAGCTGAAATTTAGTTTTCTTTCATGCAATTCAACATTTGTGTTTTAGATGAATTATAATGTATTTTTATCATTCTTTGTCTCATTCAGTATAAAAATTTTTTATATTGAATATTTGTTTACTATGATATATAGGAATTATATATATATATATATAGGAAAGTATTTATATTTTAATATATTGGTTATTAGTATTGACGAAGCTTTAACTTTGCATACTATTTCTTTTATTGTTTTTGTAATTTAATTTTATGTTTCTTATGATAAACCAAATTATTTTCCTTGTGAAGATATATAAATATGTTATTGTTCTGTAAATATTACATTTTAAGTTACCTTTAAAAATACATTGAAAAAATATAATTTATTTTGGAATTAAAATTATGGTGACAAAACATGACTATAATGCATATTTTATGTTTATTATATGATTAAATCTTCTGTTATATTAATGTATTTATCTAGTCTTTGAAAAATATTATTTGTTTATAATGTAAATATAATTGTTTTGTTTACTAATTTTTTTTAAAAAAAATTTCTATCTGTGTAAACACTAAAAAATGTGACTGTAAAAAAAAAAATAGAACCTATTTTCAATGTTGTGCTAAATAGAATCATGCTGGATTATTAAGGAAATTTTTTAAAAAAGCAATTCTATTTCTGCTGCCTGATTAGTTTAGGAAAGAATCTACCAAAGATTGAGGTATTTTCATTTTTGCTGTTTAAAGAAATGTGTAGCTTTCATTGATTACTTTACTTAAATGTAGCTATACTAATATTTATTGATTTGAAGAATTAAAAAAAATATCAGAATAAGAAGGATGAGATGAAACAAAAATGCTTCTTTTATTTCCTCAACAGTTATCAAAAAATTAATTTTTTCTAAATTGAGCTCAATAGTTTCTAAGTTTTGCCATGGGTATAATATTTGTTACTTTTTAGCCTCTCAATTCATTATTATTATTATTTAATGAATTAGTTTTTATTTATGTAACTAAACAATTATATGCCTGTCATAAAAAATAGATTTTTTTAAATACTACATAAAAAAAAAAACTACATGCTTTTTTTAATAAAGTAAATTTTTTCATAATATTTACTTCTACTCCACTCAGTAACTTTTCTATAGTATTCAGACTTAAGATGTTTAGTATAAAATCTCTTAGTGTTTCATATTTTTGAAATTCAATTTATTTGGGAACAAGTTACACCTGATTTAAATATTCAATAAAATTTATACTATTTTTCCCCATAAGATAAACAACATTATGGTACTATTCTAATAAGTAGTACCTTTAAATCTATAAGAAGGCCGATATATTTATTTCATAAAAAAATTTTCTTAACAGCACAATATTGCCAAATATTTTATTACACAAATTTATAAAGGTGAAACTTTGAATTTTTTTTATAAAAGTATACAATTTTATTATTTCACAGTTAAAACTTTTATAACTCTTTCAAACATTATTTTTAACGTAGAATTAAATAAGAAAATGTGGATATAAAAAATGAACTCTGTTGCAAAAGTTTTCTTATCTCACTTACAAATTTTCTTATATAATAATTTAAGTAAATTTTTCATTAAATTAGAGAAACCCATCTGATATTATTTAACAACAATGCTCTAAATTATTTTTAAAAAGATCAGACATAATAAATGTTTCTATGATTTTATTTTATTTAACTGTGTTTTGATTAATATAATTTTTTCTTTTGTTTATTTTTTGAAATTACAAATCTTGTTTTCATTAAATTACAATAAAATGAAAAATTTTCCTATTTGAAATGCTTATGCAATTTAACATCTCATTGTAATATCCATTTTTTCAATTTTAGAAAGTTAAATTATTCTGTTTTATATTGACACTATACAGATAAAAGAGAATAGAATTTATGATTAAATGGTATATTGTGTTTATATTTCATTTAATTTTTTGTTTACTTTTTGCCATGATATGGGAAAATATTTTACATATACTAAAATATTTTTTGGATCTTTTTTAATATTAAATACAGATTAAGAAAAAAAAATTATTGTGTAAGAATTGTTAATATATAGTAAAAATTTTTTTTGTATGCAGTTGTAACATTGCAAAAATTGTTTAATTTCTTGGATAGCATTTTTTTAATTATTAAATATTTTGGTATTCTTAAAATAAATTTTAATTTAAAGATAAACAAAAGTTTCTTTTTAATTTTTAGAAAATGATTTGTAGTTTATATTTGTGTTACAATGAATTCAGATTTTAACATTCCTTAATAATGTGTTCCTTGTTAATTTAAAAAAAAATCACTTTTTGAATGTTTATCTTAAAAGAAAAAATAGAAAAATCTTTATAATGAATAATGAAATATATTTGATGTATTTTGAAAAAGCTTTTCTCATTTTAAATTCAATTTTTTTAAAAAAAATTCTTATATCTTTTACTGTCCTCCCAAAGAATTGTCTTAAACGTGCATTCATCCACATTTGTGAATATAATGTGATTTTTTTTAAAAGTCTTTATAAATTATATTATGCTGACACAAGCTTATTTTTTATTGGTTATAAGTGCTTTTTTAAAATCACTTTTCCTATAAAAAAAGTATTTTTTCACTTTAGAGAAAGATTTTTTCATTACTTTTTTAAACTGAAACAGTTTTGTAATTTCGATCAGAATAAATTTTTGTATGAGAAAATGTGTGTTTGCATCATTTATTGCCTTATTTTCTACAACTATCTTAAAGTACCATAAATTCTTAAAAATATGTATTTTTAAATAGACAATATTTTATACATATATTTATTAATATAATCTTGATTGACAACCACTTTTGAAAAACATTGTATAGAAAAGTTGTCTGTTTTGATAGTATGAGTGATAACAAATGTTATTAGAAAACTAATTTAATTAATATTAAAAGTGCATTGGGTAAATCTGATGTTGGTTTGTACTGTATCATAAATATCAGTGGTAACAGATTTATCTCTTGAAATTAATCTAAATATTGAAATAACTTATGAATGAATTATTTCAAATTGAATTATAGAAGTTCCTCTCCTTTCTCTAGTGTTATGTAGAATGTTATTTTGACATGAATTGATAGGTTATTTCAAAGTTACTATAGAATATTTTATCAAGTGTAATCTATCTAATTTTTAGTTACTGACATGATGAAAAATTATGATTTTCTTTAAAATTCAAGAATGACTGGTCTTCATTTACAATCAGTTTTGGTTTGTAGTTTGCTAAATTTATGTGTTAACATTTTTGATTATGACAAATGAAATAAATTATGAAATATATAATGATGAAAACAATTATGAAAGCTAGAATTTTGTCTGAACTTTTTATTAATTTATGAGATAGGTTACATTTATGTAACAATACAACGTAGAAATTTTTTTCCATTTTTTTTTTTTTGTCTTTTGTATTTAAAAATATTCAAAACAGTTATCTTTGCTTTAAATGTAAAAAATGAATTGACACATTGTTATTTTCATATAGGTACTTATATACTAATTATGTATTAATATATTATTTTGCTTAGAGCTTGTATATTTATTTTACATTAATTTTTTTTAATGCTTAATAGTCCATTGAAAAATTTTATTTTCTTGTGTTTTTGGAAAAAAAATTTTGCACAACTAATTGTAAATAATTGAAAAAAAGATTAGGAACTTTATGATTTGAAAAATTATTTATACGAGACAAAATTTTTAAATGTACATAAATTAATAACAGAGTTACAACACTCTGAGATTTTATCTGAGTATTGAACCACTACAAACGTACTTCTAAAGCTGTTCACACATTCTTGAAACTAATTCCTAACAGGAATCTAGAAAAAGTATTTGCATGAGAAAGTGCTTTCTGTTTAAGGCAAATCTGCATCTTCTGCTTGAGTTTGTCTATTTTTATTTCGAGTTAAAAAAATATTTCCTCTTCAGCTCAAAATAAACAGATAGTTTTTAAATTGGGAGTACTAATGCAAATAATTCAGATATCTTATGAACAATGAAAAAATTGTTATCCGTGAAAAATTGAGTTATCTTCATTCTAAAAGACCTCAGGCATTTATAGCAGAATCCATGTAAAATTGTAGGTATTACTTGAATCGGCATTTATATGTAGAAAGTAATTCCAGAGTAAGAACATAACTTTTTATTCTCTTTGAAGACCTCAGAAAGTATTAATAGAGCGTGGTTAGTAAATGCTGTGGATTGAGTTTAAAGAAACAGGAAATCGTATTAAATATTATCTTAGCCACTTCAGCAAGCTATAGGGTTTGATGCATTTGTCATATTTTCTCCGTAAAAATTGATTTTTGGTAACAATAATCAAACTTTAATGTTTAAAAATATTGATTATGCATTGTTTGGTAGTTACTTTATGGAATGAAAGGCTATTTATTGTAATTATTTTATTCACTGAAAGTGCTGAATTATATATTTAATTACTGTGCCGCAACAAATGAGTAATTTTGTATAAATAATTGGTTTAGTTGCTGTGTGGTTGGTTATAATAAATCTGAAACTGATTGAGTTAGTCCTGTTGCATATCTTTTCACATATTTCTGTCAAGTCATTGTAGAATGACGACAGATTTCTCTGTATTTGCCTTTACTATAATTGAGTTAAATGCTAATTAACTGTAATTGTAACTATCTGTATTATTATGGTTCTCTCTCTCTTTTAGATATTAGGATCATTATTTAGTGTACTTTTAAATTTATGCAGTTTTAAATTTTCTCGAATCTCTTTAAAAACATTTGTATTTCCTAAAGGAAAAATGCTTTTGTTTTTGAAGAAATCAGTTCATGACTCAACTTTTATTTCCTAAATTTGATTTTCTGTTACTTGCTTGCACATAAAAATAGTTTATTTTTGTAAAGATCTTATTATTGATAACTGTTAAATCTTATTTAGAAACAGTTTTATTTACAAAGAGTATTATAAAAGTTTTGCCCTATGACTCAACAAAAATATTTGGGAAGTTGCAGAGTACATCTTATTCAGACGTGTCCAACTATATATAGCAATTTCTTGCTACACAATTGGAGTCTTGTTCATTACCAGTTTAAAAGTGTGGATTATGAAATTGTGGTCTCTCATAATGAGATAAAGGTAGTTTTGATGTGTAACTTTATGCATGGCTTAAAAGTGGATTAGTGCTTGGAGTAAATGACACTTGCATTGAATAAGGATTGTCCAATAATTCAATTATATTCAAAGAATTCAAAGGGGGAAATATTATTCTGTAGGATGTTGAGAGAGAGAATGCAAATGTCAGTAACAGAAGAAAATATTTCTGCTGTAAATAAAATTGTTGACGAAGACCAGCAAATGACATACCAGCAGATGGACCTTCATGTACATGTAACTTTGCACCTTCATGTACTAGCAATTAATTCAATTCCAAGTGACTATTTATATGTAAGGAAACTATTTTGACTCTGAATACTACATAATCTGGCAGAAAAGATGATGACTTAGTGTCAAAAGATGCTGAAAATGTTTGATAAAGGTCAATCTCTCTGTATGTAAACAACATTGTAGCAAAACTTGGTTGTTTTTTTTAGGACGTGACAACCAAAACTGAAAATACATTTTTGGTGTTTGACGATGAGAACACACCTGTAACTGTCAGAAAGTCTTTATTAATCAAGAGAAAGATGATAGCTGTATTTTTCAAATAAACTGGAATTGTAAAGTTTGCCGTTTTAGACATGCAAATGATAGTCATTGAATGATTCGCTGTATAGTATCTGTCTAAAGCCCATAAAAAAAAAATGCTGCCAATTCAAGAATGGTTTTTCCTCCATGACAATGCTGTCGCTCGTCACATCAAAGCCAGCAACAATTTGACAACCACTGGAGTGAAACTTCTTGAACACCTCCTTCAGAAGCCAGGCCTTATTCTGAGAGTTTTTCCGCATGTGGTGAAGTTATAAGGTAAATAATTTCATAATAATGAGAACCTTAGGAAGGTATGGGATAACGATTATGTCTCACTCTCAGATGAAACTTAACGTACCTGGCTTAAGAGCTAGTTTTGGCTCATGGAGAAATGTGATGCATGTGGGGAAAATTACTTTGAAAGAAATTAAATCTGTATTGTAAAATTTTGTGTACCTATTTTGCATTTAATGATTAATTCAATTTTACATGTGTTATATGAATTTTTCCATCAACACCATACGGAAGTTGCTTAATTAGGAAAAGAAAATATTTAAATAATATACACATTAAAATGTTTCTACCATTAATTGTAATATCTTCTTGAATTATTGATGGTAGATAGCGACAAATGTTTTTCAACTCAAAGAAGAGTCTAGTAACGAAAGGATTGAGAACAAATATCAGTTCATTTAAAAATAAAATTTATTTGAATGTGAAGATAAAATACTTTTTATTTACAAATTTAATTATAAGATATTTAAAAACGTCCTCTGAATATTCATATTGTAAAAAATATATTGAAAACTTGAGACATGCATTTATTAGAAAACCCGAATATTACTGTCCATACCAATTGCATTTATTTAGTACATCCTGGAAACACAGTTGTCAAAGACTGCCTGAAAACAACAGCGTTGCGAACAATATCAGCATACTGTTGACTTAATTACAACGCTGACTGCATGTTCGTCCGATGCCCTTAATGTTAATGATTTCTCTATGAATAGAATAAAGTATATTGCAAGTGTTTGATAGAAATATTATTTCAGAGATTTTTATTAATACAGATATAAAGGAATTAATATTAACCCTGAATTTAGTGAACTGGAATGTGGACCAAGCTGCAGTCCAAGTGGTAGTAAAGAATTTTGTCATTTATAAAATAGGTTTTATTTCAGAAATACAAAAATAGAACAGTATACATCTCCAAAGTAAAAAAATTATACTTTACTTTACAGTAGTTCAAAGAAATCCAATCCTCTAATTAAACAATTTATTGCTTATAAATATTGTCGTCTAAAATAGATTGCATTTTAATATACCCAATCATTTTATGATTTTTAATTTTCCATTTAATCGATGCATGAGCTGCAACCTCTTATGAGAGACATCAGATGTTACTAAAGTTTATCGTACATATATAAACCCTTTGAAATGAAGAATTTCTCTGGGCTCAAGTATTGCACTTGCCACATTTCTCCATATTTTACCCATCATTGTACTACGGTAATTTTTTACTTATTAATTTCAACAAATTTTTAAATCATCTCAATTCTACTAATTGAGATTTACTATAAAATTAAATTTAATTGAAAAGTCTTGTTAATTTTATTAAATTAATTTCTATTTAATTGAAGTGAAAAGGCTTGTTATAATTAAAAAATATTCATTCGATTAGTATCATTCATTCATGTGTGGAATTTGATTAACTCCAAATTATTTTAATAAAACTTTTTCATTACTCAATCTTTTTTACATTTGCTGAAACCACACATTTTTGTATATTTATATCGTGGATTTAAACTTTTGTTATTGTATTTTTATAATTATATTCTCTATAAATATACTTTAAACTTATTTATAGTTTTTAAGCTCAATTAAACCAAGCTATTTATTTGATGCGAACGTCTTGATAAGCTTTTAGTTAACGCTATGCAAGCGTTGAAACTTTTTTTTTTTTTTTTTTTTTTTTTTTTTTGTGGACGAATAATTTTAAGAATCGCCGAGTGTGTTATTATTTGATGAATAATTCTATAAAAAATACGTTGAGTTTTCACTTTTAAGTTTAGTCACTTTTTCATAAGTTTAAAATTACGTGACGACGGAAAGTGTTTAACCAGACAGAAATATTCATTTGCAAATGAGTTATCGTAGTTTATCTGATACATTTTATGTACACTTAACGACCATGATGATAATATACAACAAAATCTCACATACGTTATATATTTCAAGCTAAATATCGTAAAGATTTTTGTATAATTCAAAATGTATTCTTTTAAGTTAATTTAGTTCAATACCGTTCGAAAAGCAAACTTTTTATCTATCTGAATGTATATTCATAAATTTGATCTGTCTGTATGAATGAGTTTAAGTTTCTTATAATTGATAGTTTCCTCTGCGAGAAAGCGCGGGAGTGAATTGACTGCATCACGCCAATCCACTCGCGGGAAACGGTAACAAGTTGACGTCGATTATCCTCATAAAGTATGCAGCTCTTGCTCCTCCCCTTTCGAAGTGACGTCAGAGAGATTGGTGGTGGTAGAATGTCACCACCGCGTCCCGGGATTTTCCGGGGGAATCGATGGTCACTATGGAAACAGCGCTGTCCTCTCCCGAATTCTCAGTTTTGCTCCTCCGCTCCTATTTTTGGATTCGCTTGACCATCCAACACCGGGCCATCGATGGCCACACCAAAACTAAATGTTGAAAATATCCGGCCTTTCTCTTGATGTTTTTGTCTTTTCTGTTAATGTGCATGTCATGCTTCAGTATTCAAGTTTGTTAGAACTAAGAAGTGTGAATGTGTGGCAAAATTATGGGACACCCGAAAGTTTGAGATCTGTTTATATTTTTTATATAACATTTTTGCGATGTATTTTTGCTATGAAATTAAAGGTAATATTTATTACACCCATAAAATTTCAATATAATTTTCAGACACCATATGAACTTGGAAATGTTTTGACCAGCTGTCTGCAATACTTTCTTACATTATTACTGTATCTCCTTACTTTACGTCAGTAAAAGATGTCTTTTTAGCGTAGTTGTGGAAAGTGCGCATTTCTAATGAAAAGTTAAAGAACATACTGTATATTCACGCGCACGTTATAAAAACAAGCAGAATATTTTTTTTTAAGTTATATCAATTTAATGTTAAATATTGGGTTGTTCGGAAAGTTATTTTGTTTTATATGAAAATGAAAAACAGAGCGAATAATTATTTCATTGAATTGTATATTGTCAATTCTAGTCCATTACCTTTTATTTTCTGGTCGTAGCATGATTTCATACTCATAAAACTTTTCATCATCATTTCACTAGCAAAAAACTGATTCAGGTGGGAAAAACGAAATGACTTTCCGAACAATCCAATAAATTAAAAATGGTAAGTCTGCCTTTATTGGTTTGGATATACGCGCAGTGCTCTTTTCACACGAGACGGAGTGACTGGGACCTATATTCAAAAATGTATAGACAAGAGCAAACATCTAAACTCGAGGTCCATTGAAGTTGTGAATTGTTGAACTGAATACCAGATTTCTAATCATTTACCTACTAGATACTTCGTTATGGTTTTATATTTTACAAAGTGTTTTTATTATGAATTTATGCTACTCTATTTTAATTTACCAAGCATTCATATTTTCTTTAATTAAGTATTTGATTTTAAATTATCGTAGTACTACTTAATAGTCCCTTTTCCATATATATATATATATATATATATATATAAATTTATACAATGTAAATGTATAATTTCATTTTAAGGTACTGAGAACTAAAAAGGTTAACTTTAAAAAAGTAGGTCAAAAGAAATTTGTTTTGTTCTAGAAAGAAAAAAAGAATAAGGAAATATTATTTGTGTGTAAAGATGAAACAAATATACTCTATTCCTAGCATCTTCAACGGAAAAAACGTCAGAAAAGAAAATGCATATACGTACATTGAATGAAATCTTAGAAAGGAAATGTATAAACGATATGTTTGATAAAAACGAGATAGAGAGCGGAAAATTAAAATAATTTATTTGTTAGAACAAATATATTGTTTGCCATTAAAATTACCAAATCAAAAATTGCGAAATTTACGTGACGTTAGAAACCCCGTGACTGGCAAATGATTAGTTTTTTACTGGATCCAAGTAAAGTATTCGGCGGTTGAGAAACTTGTATGTGATTGAATGAAAAAAAGTTGTTAATTAGGTTTTACATACACAATTTGTATTAGAACGCTATTGACTGGTAAATTGTAATGTTTCGTGTAAAAGGAAGAAATCACTATTCTAATTTTGATATAGAATGAATTGGGGTTTGAAGGGATAATAGTTATACCAAAACACTACTTTTCCCGTCTATCAAAATACCATGACTGCAGAATTTAGACGATCTTGCAGAGCAGTGTGATGGTTCTCGGTTACCCGCTGTCACTAACAATTGAAAAAGGTAAACATTAACCGTTTGATTGTAATGGATCATACAACCACGTCACCAGCCTTGAGTGAAAAAATAGTGGCAAAATGACTAATGTCTGCATTAAACCACCTAAGTTTTTCGCCGCAGATTGTCAATTCAATTATCGTTAGCGCTATATCAAAGTGAAGATCACCTTCAATACCGTGACAACAATGAACCTGGATGGTGGAGGAGCTTGACATTCGTGTGTTCTGATAAATCCTGGTTCAATTCACAACTTGATGATTTCATCTTTGACAGCAACATATTGCCAGCGTGGTTTAAAATTTATTATACTGATCTATCGTTTGGAATGTTGCTATAAACATATATTGATTGCATTTGTTGGCAATACCGACATTTGGAATTGGCCGTTGCATATTTTGGTTGCATAAAAAATCGTGACTTTAAAAAAAAACCGGACTTTTTGATTTGTAAAAGTCTTTTAACCCCGTAGGTAAAATGGCGGAATCGGAAAAACCGTTAGCTTTGAACAAAAACCGGAACTGAACAAAAAAATATCGGTTTATTTCTGTTCGATACTGCTTAAAGAATTTTGCTACTGTAACCAACTTATATTTTCTAATTTAACGTCAACTATATAATTATAATTAATTGTACATTGCTTTTCGATACTCTGTTTTATTTTCAACAACACTTTTTGTTCCGTATGAAACTGCTTGTAGAAGGCAGAATTGATTTAGTTGAATGAATTAGAAATAAAGATAAATTTTAAGAAAAATATTTATTCTTTGCTTTTTTCGCGTCTCGGCATGCAATTATCTACGGATGTTTGTATAGACCAGGGGTGGCCAAGACGTCGACTGGTATACCGCGAAGACATTTTAGGTAGCCCACGTGACCATCCCAATAATGACCTCTGATATTAACAATTTAATTTATGACGCATGACATAGAATCAATGAATTATTTAAAATAAAAATTTACTACAGTTACTTACTTTAAAACCCAAAACAAACCGTGGAAAGATTTACGATTTAAAGATTTATGATTAAAGGTTTACGATTTAAATCCTAATACGGACATGATAAGCGCGATTAAAACATTAAAAACAAAACTATAGAAAAGTATGCATCTCAATTAAGGAAACATGAATTTAGAAACTTCAAAAACATGGAGGAAAAGTGCATCCATAATCCAAACCGAGACTTCGAAGATTTCGCTTAATACTTGTTTTGTTTGTAGAATTTGAAAGAAGATTCGCTGACTTGATTAGGTTGAAAGAAATACTCAATTTTATGATATTGCCATTTGATGGAAATGTCAACATTGATGAAGTATCTGAAAACATAAAACATTTAATAGATATCACATCAGTCACGGTTGAGGAAGAAATTATTAAATTAAGATGCGATATATTTCTTAAATCCAAAGCATATTTAGCGATACTTATTTTTGGAAATTAATTTATGAGGAAATGTTTCCAAATATTTACAAATTGATTTTGTATTTAAAATCATACTTTGGATCAAATTAGCGTTCATAAGGTGTTTCCAGGTATGTAATTTATTCTCCGAGACAACAAAGTAACCTAAGGGAAACTACACTAGAACATGTTTCAGAAATTAGAGTCAGTTCTCATATGTTTAGTAAATAAATAAATGTAATTATTTCAAATCTAGCGACAGGGTTCACATAATCGACCTAATCATGAACCTAGTTGTTAAATTCGATTTTAATAATGGATATAACAATGCCATTTCCCACTGTTCATTGCTCCCCGCTCTTACTAGTTAATAATATCGATTCATTTCAGTGCACCAATTTAAAAAAAAGAATAAAATCACTCTATTTTTGATAGGATAACATTTTTAATTTAAGATAGAATGATATTTTTAAATAAAAATATACACAGAAAATAAAATTATTTTCGGAACTAAACTGGAAACTTGAACTGAACCGATGCCATTAACCGGGACAAAAACCGAAATGAAAAAAATTTACTGTTCGAAGTCCTGGTTTACCCTTTCAGCAATCCCTACGTTTCAATAGAATAATGACCGATTGCATACAGCCCTCACTGTATAGATATTACTTCATATTGAAAATTGGTATAAATTGTCCGGGCCAGCGTGTTCATCAGATGTTTGATCAATCAAAAATCTGTTTAATGGTTGCCGATTGATTAGTTGGTCAGGATACAACGATCTCTATGGTCGATGAACTGTTGACTCGTTGAAACTGCATGGTACTTGTACATGTCCTATATCTCTGTCTCAATGTCTAGAGTTATAAGTGTTGTTAGAGTTAGTTGTTCTAAGTCTTGTTTCTCACGTGATCAATGCTTCCAAATTTCATGCAAATTTATTTGTATTATAAGTATTTTGTTTCTTGCATTTTTTCTGGCTTAGTAATTTTGAAAACTAATTATGTATATGGAAATTATAGAAAAATTAGAAGATAAAAAAAAATAAAACTTATAAATAATTGAGGAAGAATTAAAAAATTTATCAGATTTTAATCTCAAATACTTTAGAAAAATGATTACCATATTAACTGCTACAAGCTGAATAAAAAGATATGGTTACAGTTAAATAAGAGAATGATCAAAATAAGAAAGGGTACATAAATAAATATTAATATAGAGGATTATATTACAAAAAGAGTTAATGAAAGTAGAAAATTAAATAAATTTAGGAAAAGTTAAGAAGCGAAGAAATCAACAAACACTACTTAATTACCCTATTTTCGAGACTTTCTCCGACACACAGATAGAACAAACAGAATTACTCGAAGCGATGATTTTAGTATCAATTCATATAAAATTCCTTGATTTAAAAAGAAAATTAGCTCACTTAAATGAAAGGAAATTTGAATTGAAATAAAATATAATCTTTTTAAGAATTTTCTTAAAAAGGGAAAAATATCAAAGTCATTTAAATATAGCTTAAGAAATTAAACAAAATTGAATACGTTTTTAAAATCGGGATTATATGAAAGTTGGAAAATAATAACGTTCGATTAGATTTTTATTAAAAGTATTAGATTTCTAATTAATAAATAACTTTGAAATTATTTCGCTTACTCTATAAATATTTTAAAGTTCCTTAGTAGTAATAAAGTTAATACTTAAGTAAATGATACTCATTACTTAAGTATAACTCTTGCAGTATTAATTTTATTAATTGTTAACGTAGCTAAGTAAATGTGGAGTAAAATAGTGTGTTGATTAAACTTAGAAATTAAATGATCAATGTATAGAACAAATTTATGATTGCTAGAAACCCAATGTCGAGAGAAATTTAATAAATTTGGATTTTTTTTAATAAAGGAAAATCGAAGGTAAATGTTAAGACGAAAATTATTTCACTTAAGTTACTGATTTGTTTATTTGTTAATTCAACATGGTTATTAAAGACATTTTATTTATCAAATGCAATCCAATTTTGTTTATCGATTATGTGATCAAAGTTAAGAGACAATGTATGGAGATTAAATATTTCTTAAGTACAGTAAAAAGATGTAAGAAATTTTTTACAAACTCAATACTGTATTTGATGATCTTTAATAGTTTTAACTATATTATTAATGATATTTGAGCTATATCATTTACTTTCTGAACTTCATTTGAGTGCTTTTTATTCTTGATATCCTTTGCATTTTTTTTTTTTTTTGAGATCGTTCTAAATGTATGGTGGTTCATAAATGCTAACGGTAAAGTCAACAGCAATAATTATTAATTTAGCAGGATTTAGACAAAATATCGGAAATTTCAATTTATGTTTACATATACATATAATACATATCTGTATCTACATTATATTCTATATATGTTGATAGCCGAGTGATTAGTTTTCTTCTCTTCGGTTCAAAAGCTCATGGGCTCGAATGTCTCCTTGGGCTTAGATATTTATATAGCGATTCGGAGTCGATTTTAAATCGTAGGTTCCAGTCTAATTAGTCTTCGTGTGCAAGAAATGTCTCTTAATCATATATTCCACATATTGATGTAAAAAAAAAAAAATGTATATAGCAAGCCAAATCCGTATGTTTCAACAAGCAGTGACTTCCTTGAAGAAATGGGTAGCTAATCTTCAGAGAAAATGCGATTAGGAAAATTTATCGCATTTACCATTTTTTTTTAACTATACTAGACTATTCAAAATATTGTTTTGCGATACGGAGTGTGATTCCATTATCTTTTCCTTCCGAAGTTATTAAATAATGAAATCGGGTGATTTCATTTGTGCTCCAATGTATTTCCGATGGGTAGCATATTGGAAAAACCGAAAATAATCTCCATAATTAGCAAAAAATAATTCAGAAATAGTAAAAGTAAATATTGTTATTTTTTGCAATAAAGTTATTCTATACGAGTAGGAAAAAAAGCAGATATGATACCATACATATTTTTTTCTACACTAGATATTAAACCTAGAAGCAAGTTAGAAAAAACTATGCTCTTCTGTTCCTGAAGCGTGTAAAATTATGAAAATAAAATAATGTATTGTTGGCATATGCACACACACACAATTTTATTGTGAATTCATAACAATAGTAATTATGGTTTGAATAAACTACAAATTCCGTTATTAAAATTTCGAGGTGAAACAGCTTGTTTTAAGATAAAGAACCATAGTATCCTGATATAAGTTTCATTCCATTTTCAAGAGAGAAATTCAGTAAATTCACAGAATAAAGATTTCACTTATATAGTGTGTATTAAAAATTTATTTCTTAGTTTCTGCGTGGGTGTATCAAATTATTTTTGACAATATATTCTGATATATATTGTTAGTATGTATATTAGATAATTTTGCATTCATGCATTGCTGAGAAAACAATTCTTGGGGCAACTGAGGATTCATATGCTGTTCAATTTTGAATAAACATGAACAGCAACGTATCGTCAATGCTGTTGAGCTATATAGAAAATATTTTTTTCATGGGAAATGTATGATTTTTCAAGTAACTCGTATTCTAATGTAATTTCCAAATAACGAATTTGCTATGGTATCATTTCCATTTTCCAGTATGTAAGGTCTATTAAACTGCATATTCGTGGCCTATATTTTTTATACTATTGCAAATTTAATTCTTACCATTCACCATACATTCTAAGAAGATTTGACTGTTTTCATATTTAATGCGTAGCTATTCTTTTCCTAAAAATATTCTATTATACATATTGTTCCACCAAAGTATGATTCATAATTAATAAGCTATTGATATGAAAAAATATGATTTTTAAGCAATATGTTGTGCTCCTGAAGCATATTTTTATTAATTCCTTTGATCTAGATCAGTTCCATGAGTCGTTACCCTGGAAAGAGATATACAGCTATTCATAATATCATGTAGGGCCTTCTAAAAAAATACTGATTTTCAAGCATCCCGTCGTTAATCGATTTGCTTATTGTTGATCCATACATGGAACCTCATTTTGTTGTCTCAAAACTATATTTTGAGCAATAAAAAAAGCAAATGTTATTTCTACAAATTGAGATTTTACCCTTAAAAATTTTCTACTAACATTTTCAGTAACATGTAAGTCGACATCGTGAAGAGAATGTGAATAAAGTCTACTTTTGCATTTACTTTGTGTTGTGTGTAAAATAAATGAAAAAGTCCTAAATCCTTCTGTGCCATTGTCAAAGAAGTATCACTATATAATTTTAAGTTCACCATGGTTTAGCAGTAGGATAAAGATACAATATACAAAATAGATTATTTTAAAATAAGTATATAGAAACTTTGCTTTCGTTTTAACAAAAAAAGTTTTAACTTCATTTTAAAGAGTACTTAAATTAGATTATGTTATGATTAGCTAGATATTTTACAGATTACCTAGTTTAAATTTTTGGTCTAAGTTATTTGTAGAGTAACTGATTTCTTCATTTTAATAGCAAAATATATTTCTACAAAAATAAAAAAAATGCTTGGGTTTTAAGTATAAACTACATTAATCAGTCAAAACCATGAGTTATAATGAAAGGAATTTTCATTTTATGATAAATTAGTCGAACTTAATAATCAACTAAAGATGTATTGAACAGATATTATATGTGACTTATATCTCAAAATATCTTAAGGAATAAACTTTTTAATACAAACTTTTAGGCATCACTGATGTTCAGTTTTTTACATTGAAAACACGAGATGTGTGTGTCTTTTTCACACACACCTTTGAGTAATATCTTTATTAAATTGGTCGGTGATCATATTTTTCAATGATATACTAAATGACCACTTATGGAATATATAAATCTAATTTATTTTGTTTTAATAATGGAAAAATGTATCAAATATCACTGACGTAATCAATTAATTTACAGTTAAAAGTAATTAATTAACATGTAATAAAAATAGGACAAAGTAACAGTGATGTATGTGAAAAAAAGGAAAATTTTTAATTAGTAAGGATCAATTAGTCACCTTTGGATTAGACGACAGCTTGCATTCAACTTGTGACTGACAATTGAAAATTTTGAATTTTCATTCGCCGGAATTCGCACCTATTCCTTATGCAGGGCCTTCTCGTGTTTAGATAGGCTGCGTGAAGCAGGTGACTGAAAATGCCAGGTTAGATGTTCCACTTCTTTATCATGCTTATGAAATCATATTTGAATACCGCGAGACGTGTGAACAAGGGGTATTGTCATCTTGGAACAAAGGACATTCTCACGAAAAGAGTCTGAAGATGATCTGCGATGATGGTAGCTTTTGATTCTCCCCCTCAAGACAACAATTTGCTGAAAGATATTGTGTCCACATCATTAGAGAACTCCTTTCGTGTTTCACGGTTGGAACTAGGCAGTCAACATCAATTATCACCTTCTGCTAGTGTTCGCCAGACGAACACATACCTAGTAGTCTAGAATAATGTAAATGATGATTTATCAGACCAGATAACATATTCCCATTGCAATTGTGTTCAGTTTAAGTGGTCTTAGTACCACTGTAGTCTCTTTATAGCATCCAGTGATAAAACTAACGGTTTTAAAATAGCTACTCTGCCATGAATGCTTGCATCAAGTAGCTCTCATTGAATAGTTTTCATGGATGCAGGATTTTAAAGGTGGGTTTCATCTCGGACGTTATTTGGGAGTGTGGTCTTACGATTTCGGGCGACTCTCTTCTTCAACACCCATCTATCACTGTCCTTTAGCTTTGACTTTAACTTAATGTTATACTTTGCAGAAGATTTACCATGTTTATGTAGGCTATTATAACTATTAATACAGTTGTCCTTAAAACAGCTGTAAAGTTGATTGTTCTGGGCACGGACATTCTAGGAAGGCTAGCTTCATGTATGATGTCTATTTTCACGTCAGAAATATATTACATAATCATGCTTTGCTAGAAAATGAATTCTCTCATGCACTCTCGCTTTACCAAATGCATGATTGATACCTTCCGTTTCTTAGCCACTAGGTAGCACACTGTTGCGACATGAGGCAAACGTTTATTGGACGGTCGAAAGACAACTAATTTTTAAATATGTACTCTATTATTTTGTTCAATACCTGTATATTCGAATGCATTTCTAGAGAAAGAACATCAGATAAAAAGAAGAATAAGTGTGTCGAACATTCTCAAGGGCCTTCTAGAAAGAACTACTGCTGACACATGGTGATCATAAAATTTATGATAGCAAGAAGGAAAACATGAAATACATGTATACATTTTGAAACATAATTAAAGTAAAAAGGCCAAATTACCAACGAGTACTTACAGAGTTTTTTACTCTGCTTTCATTATTATAGTTCTATCTCTTTTAAAATATTTGTACTTATATTGGATTTTCTAAATAATGGTATGATAAGGATATAAATTTGAAATGAGAGAGAGGTTTACATAGATTTTGTACTAAGAATGATCCTCTTGCAAAAGACATCAAATTTTGCTTTAAGTGGTGTAACTGATCGTGAGAAACGCACGTTATTAGAATAAACATAAGTCTGAATATTTGGATAAAAAAATTCCAAATTTTAAGACCTTGTAATTTTTAAGTGGTGAATAAAAACATGAATTAGTGGTATCAAGAGGACACAAATCGAAATTATTAGTAGAATTGTTGTTACAACACCAGCAAATATTCCCTGCACCTAGCCCTGAGTTGGACTCTTCCAGTTAGATGGAAGACGAGGTGAGAGTCTTTGTAATTTAAAATCAGGGACCAAGCAGATAACCCCCGAATACTTGATCTGCCACTCCTAGAAGTATCATTTTCAGTTGAAGGACATTGCGTTCACAACATATTTAACTTGCTCTAGCCATCTTTAGTAAGCATTCAGTTAAACCAGAGTTTGAACTCTCTACTTTCGGGTGGCGAGAAGGACACTCTCTTCCATCAGAACACAGTGGCCTCCGATATTATTAGAGTCAAAGATACTACATAAAAAACAATTATCTGGAAACATCGGGAAGGATAAAGAATGCAACCTTTTAAAATAACGGCAGATCTATTTTACGCTTATGCTTTCTTTGTGTACATAGATCTCCAGCGGCTCAGTAAGCATCACGCCGCTTCCCGTAAAATCAGCAAAGTGAAGCATCATTTACATGCAACTTTCGAGGAGAATTGCGATTTGTAAAATAATTACATTTGCTATTACCTAGCTTAGTTCAAAATATTATTCTGGACTACGAAATATGGTCTTAAATATAGATTAGGTAAACACATATCAAGAAAGTGTAGAACGTTTGAAAATTCCATTGTTATTCAATGTTGAATTATCCGCATTACATAATATTTCCAATTATGAATACGAAGAAATTTTTAATAGTGTACATAAACAATATCTTTTAAAAAATCATCAAAAAATAATAATCTTTATTTTTTAAAAAATTAATATTTGTTTTTTTTTGGAAAAAAAAGGATATTGTGGGAGTGTAGCAAGAAAGCTAGTCCTATACTGTACATGTATTTTTCCCTACTCCCAGGAGTTGTACGTAGATGACAACTTAAAATGGGGAGTAACCATAAGCTTCCATGTTTTAAATGAGTAATTTGATGATATGCATTATGGCATAAGTAACTTTACAATAAGTCCAAACAAACATTGATTTGAATCATTTGAAGATTCAATGATTCAGCATCTTCATACCATTTTATTTCGCGTCCGTAAAAAGTTAGCATACTGGTGCATTATTTGTTAGTGTAAAATAATATTGGGAAACAATTTAGTACAAATGCAACAAATTTAGAATGATTATCGTAGTGCATGATTATGTATGACAACTGATGTTGAATGACAACTAAGATGAGATGGAAAAGACAAGTGCCATCCTTTCGCTCTGAAGAAAATATTCAGTTTAAAAGTTGTTCCATAGTTGAATGAGTTATAGAAAGCTTATATGATGTCTCTATTCATAAACAATGATAATTTGTCAAATGAAAGTATGATAAATTATATCAGTCACATATTCAAGAAGATTAGGCGAGTAAAGGAGACTTTAATAAAGTTCATCAAACTCGCCTGAGGTTATATTCCAGTAACTACCTAGTTAATTGGTTCTTAATTAAGCTAATGTTCATTAACTGTAATGCAGCAATAAATTTTTTGGCCAAATTATTAATTCTTTGATTACAATTTTGGTAGAATTAAAAAAATAATGAATTCAGGAGATATCTATAGATTAAATTGTATAAACTCTTTCTTTTTAATGATCCTTAAATTAAAGGTCAAAATATTTATACAATATGATAAGTATGTATGAAATCTATACTTATCATAGAGATAAATATTTTTGACATGTATGAATATAAATCCCTGATATATATATATACATGAAATATATACATATATGTCAGGAGTTTTAATATCTTCAGTATGTTGGAAAAATAAGCCCATGAAAAATTAAGCGGTAATTACAAAGGCCGGTGTTATTGCAATATTTCAACAGACTGGCTGATGATAAAAAGTTTAGATTGAATTAATACATAAAAAACCTACAATACATTTAAGTTACATTTATACACATTGAATAATATGTAAAAATTTGATGCATTTTAAGAAACATCAAAATTTTCCCTTATAGACATTAGACCCATTTTCGTTGAATTAATTACGTTTTCAATGTCAATCTTGTCTCGTACTTATCTCATTTGAAACTTAAAATAATTTGTTGGTGTACCAAAACGGTTTTAGTCATCAGCTTACAACACCTCAACATAAGTCGTACCTCAAGCTACAACTCAAGATTTTAGAGCTCTGAAAAATCTTTGGATAAATGATTCCTTAATTTTTTGAGGGGTTGATTACATAGAAATATGTAATGAGCTCGCAATATGTGCCACTGTTGTATAAAACATTGTAATATATAACCAAGCCTGAACTCATGGTTATACAGTATTTAACCATGTTTTTTAGAAATATTTTTTATGCTTTATAAAGAAATTAGACATCTGTTAAGCTCATCAAGTTGATTAAAATAATTTTACGGAAAAGCATTCAAAGTCTGAAACCCCTTTTAGCATATTCAATATTTACTTCATTTCTAGAAATGTTAATCTTTTATTTTTATAAATGAAGTAATTACTAGAAATAAAGTGTTACTGATAGAAACAAACCTATGATATTTTATACGTAATGAACGGTATTATGTATTATTGCTGAGCTAGAAATATTTAATTAATTATTTTACTTTATGATATATTTCCTAAAGTTTTGTGATTTTCTTCTTTAATTTTATTTTGCAAAATAGTATGTAGATATATTTCACCTGAAATGTGGTATAATTCAGGTGGTTACTCTTGCAGTTATCAAGTTTCAGTTTTTGATAAGTAAAAACATATAGACACCTTTTTTAGATAATTCATTATTGTTTTCAGTACCACATGCTTGTTTACCTTTACTGTATTGTATTCGCTTAGTGTGCTGTAACCGTCGGCATAAAATTACCCATATTTTCAAATATTTGTCAGCAGTAGTGATATAGCCTCTACTTCTTCATCAAAGAATTGAAACATGTTTTTCCATTAAGTTCGTCAATAACAAAACGCCATTGCTTCTTGAATACCACGCTTATTATAAATGTGATGACATGCTGTAGCAATTATTTCATTTTTATAACAGAATGTAAAAAGTGCTTTATTCACTAAGATAGCATTTCTACATGGACAATTTCAATTCTTAATTTGGCGCAGCTGCTTTTTTATACCATCTGTTACTTTCCATAGTCCAAAGTAAAAAATTCAACTACTTGCAAATAGATCTATTTTGCATATTTTTGCTCATTCAAACCACAAAATTCGGTTTTTTTTTCCTATTAATCAGTAAATCAAGTGGTTATTCATCAATAACGACTTGATTTCCCCATCCCAATTGATGCATTGTTATAAATAATGACACAATTTTTATATTAATTGTTTCGATTGTCATAAACTTATTCGATTTCAAATTATTATTATTATTATTTTTTTTTTAATAATTTCCTCACTTTTGTGTGTTTGTGTGTGAATCATTTAATAAGTCCCACTAGTTTAAGAAACTAGTGGGACTTGTTAAATGCAAGAAAAATTTTTTTTACAAGATTATTAGAACGTCAAATTAAGTTGCACATCATATAAACTCTGCTCATATTTAACAGTGATGAAACCTTAAAAGAAATATCAGAATCAGTCACAGTTAACAAAATCATCTCTGTTTATCATTTTTTAAATTTAATCAGTCACTATTTTAGAAGGCAATACAGACAATATCAAAAAGAAGGAAATCAGTGACAACAGTAGAGGAATGTACACTCTCAAAATGCACAACTATTATCAACCCATAATAGAATTCACACCAGAATGTTATTTGGAAAATGTTATTTCCAGATAACATTCTGATGTAATTTCTAATTTTCATTTTTTTAAACTACAATTAGCTAAATTTAAAATGGATAATACTCTAAATTTAAAAACAAAATTTAGTAATGTTTAAAAAAGAATGAAAAGTTAAAAAATGTATAAATTTACATTTATATTAAATTGTAAAAAAAAGTGAATCAAAGTGCTTAACTTCTTCCACAAGAGAAAAACGAAAAAGATGTCCGTAGCAACAGCATTTGATTTTTCTGTTGAATAGATTTGAATCGTGTTACATGTAAAAGGACTCTAAGCACAATTTTCTTCTTTTGATTCAATATTAATCAAGGTAGCTCTTTCAAAAATAGAATCACCCATTATAATCTCATTTCTTTCAAAATCCATCATGGACTTTTGCGTCGCGGTCAGGTGAAGATCAGAGTGCAGGAAAAAAATCCAGGAACTACGACAAATTGTAAAAAAAAGCAGATATATATATGCTTTTAGTGGTGACTCTTTGATTTTGCTGAGTAAAATAAATGGAAAAGCAATCATGCATGAAAAAAATTACTGCTAGTTATTTTAACTTTCCTTTTTTAAAAAAAACGCACAAGCCTAACGCCATAGTTTGTTGCAGTTTTAATAATATTTCCGAAATTGAAGAAGCAACCTTTACTTTAATGAGAAATAGAAAAGAGTGAGAAAAGCAAATTCATATTTAATGAAGATACTAAATCACGGAAAAGGTAATAAAATGAAATCAGTTTAAATGATATTTTGAATTCTAAAAACTTATTTGAAATAATATCTCAAATGATGTTGTTTTGCCAATGATACCTCCAGTTATTATTGCAGAAAAGTTGGATTAAAACACTTTCAGGATAAATCCTTGGCTCTACTTTAATCAGAAAGCATTATAAACACAAGTAATTCAAAATTAATTATCTGTTGGCTGTTACTATCTTTCAAATTTGCACGAATAAGTTCTTCATTTTTTATAGAAAATCACAGGAAAAACAAGAAGATTTGAACAAGTGTAATCAAGATTTATACTTAAAATTAATGAAAATTTAAAAACAAAACATATGCAGTAAGTTTTTTTTCCGCCATGTTTTATTTGGATATCACTCTCTTATTCTACATGGATAGAGATGATATTGGTGAAACTAGTACTATTGGGTAATAATTCACTAACTATATCAATTAAAGTTTTGATTGATTTGACAATTATGAATGACATAAAATCTGAAAATTCATTATTATCAGTAAGCCCTTAAAATTGCATCCATTTTTGTAGTTTCTACTTTTAATTTAATTTTTTGAACAACTCTATAGAAAATGACTTAATATCAAATGAACAGCAACAGAAAAAAAACCTTAGTTTTTTACTTGTAAAAGCTGATGCCAAAATGTCCCTTATCAACTACTAGCAATTATTTCAAAAAATAAATTGTTACTCAAGTATTGCAAAATCATCTCAAACGAAGGGGAGGATTTAGGATTTGCTTATTTTTCCTAAGATTAGGAGGAGTTCTGAATATTCTTATGTTAGATTGGCGTTAAAACGATTTTACTCAAGATAATTTTGATGCTTATATTGGACAACACTTATACAATATTCATAATGCAGCAGATTTGACCACTCCCCGTTTAGAGATCTTTTATAAACTAAACCCATGAATACCTTATCAGACTCCAATTTTTTGTACGTATGTAAATAATCAAATAAAATACTTTACCAAATAGAATAGGTTTTACGAAAGTTCAAGTATATCCAATCCTTTCTTAGCTACATATGAAGAAACTTTAGACTTATTTATCATTTTTCAATGTATATATTTTATACATAATGTTAAGATTCCTATGGTAAGTTATACAATAGATTTTAATGAAAAAGGTTATAATACATAATGCTTTTTTAAAGGTAGGAAAGAATAATATAAATTCTGAAAACGGGTTGTATGATGGAAATTTCAAATTTATGCATGTTTAGTTTCATTTATTTTATTTTAGCGAACCTTGGAAATATATGAACTTAATTAATTTCGCGATTGTATTTAACTACAGATCACAAAATGAAAGTGTTTCAAACTGTTTCTTTTCAATATTTTGAAAGTGAAAAATGAATTCTCTATTGATATATAAACTACAGAAATGACAATCATATAAGAATATAAGACTTTTAATATTTCAATAAATTGCTGCTTGTTATCTTCTATTTGATGTTAATGAAATAAAAAAAAACATCCAAGTCTTTCAGATTTTAATAAAATTGCTAAATTAATATCAGCTAGAAAAATCCCTTCTAAAAAATTAAATAAAATATTCAGTTAGCCTAAAAATATTAATTATGATATGGATTATAAAGTTTTAACCTAATTGTATTGATCCAGTGTTCGATCCCGATGAACAATTAATTTCGATTTATTTAAAAATTACTTTGAATTAATAGAGGAATTAATTTAAAAACTGAATCATGTAGATAATAACTTAAATATTTTTTTTAAATAAAAATTCTAAATATATTTAAGTGATAGAAGAAATTATCAAATGTATTAAGTTTAATAACGAAAAGGTGAATATTGTGTAACTAAAAATGAATTAGAAAGAATACATTTGCATTTCAATGGTGAAAATACAATAGATGCAAAAATTAAAAGATTCAGTTATGTCAAGGATTCAATTGATACAAAAAATATTGTAAATAAAAGATAATTTAAGTTAAGAAAAAAGAAAATGATTGAAATTTATAAGGAAAAATACGTTTCTATTGCAAAGCATAAAAAATTACAAGTATTAAATACCTCAAATATTATTTCAGTTTTACAAATAAGTTATACGTTAATGAAACAACTCAAGTTAATCAGAGTGGGATAACATATTTATCTTTATTAAAGGAAAATAATTTCTGCAATTTTGCAAAAAAAAAAAAAAAAAAAAAAAAATTATAGGAGTTGCAAGTCCTATTTTAATTATTGATATTGACACAAAAATTATATGGATTCAAGAAAATTTTTAGAAATTACTGATGAGAAAGATACAATTTAAATAATACATCTTGATGAAGTAAAATTCAATGTAATAAGCACAAATATTTTGGATTTTAATATAAGAAATCCAGTATGCCTGTGATTACATTCATCTACAAAATGAAAATTCTCAGATAAGACCTGAAATGATATTTATTATAGGTAACTCATGAATTAATTTATTCTAAAAAGATGGAATCGTAAATCTTTCACTTGTTTCAGATATTGTAAAAATTGAGTATACGAAATTAAATATATATTAAGAGAGATGGTAAATGAAACCCTATTTGTACAAAGGAAAAAACAGAATTTATTTTTGCTTATTTATGATTTATTTTAAGTTTCTCATATAAAAAACCGTAAATTAAAATAAACTACGATGCTTCTTTCAATAATGCTAAATTTTTCCACTAATAAATAGCAAATGTTTATTTGTTTAGGGGATATCTAAAAAACTTGATTTAATAAAAGCTTCTTATTAAAGATTTAATAAGAAGCTTTTAAAAAGCTGTTGATTGGGATTTAATACCAAAAAATAAACAATTTCTTAAACATTAAGTATTAGAATTTAAAGGTAAAATAAGATTCATATCTGTGTTTACCAAAACTTATCTGAAAAACTTATTGGTAAAAATGAAAATGAAAATCAGTGGGAAGCAATTACAAATTATTAGACTTTGTCTGAAAAATTTTAAGAATAATGAATGAATAAATTAGCTGCACGTATCAAATTATCAAAAACTCAGTGTTTATATTATAATTGATAATGTGAATAAATTAAATATGCTCTGTATCTAAATACCAAAATATTTAAACATATTTTGATTTTTAGAAACATTTTGATATTTAGATTCAGTTTTGCCCGTTTCAGGTATAATTGAAAAATTAGAAAAAAATTTTGTTTGGAGATGTACCCACATCAGAAAAATATCTCTGCAAATTAGAATTTGATGTATATATAACAAACATATTAAAATAACTGATTCTAAGATAATTGTGAATTTAAAACTTTCCGATGAAAGATTTAATGAACTTTATAATAGAAGAATAAATTTTGGTATATAGCCATGAATTACTGTAAAAATTAATTTCTGAGATATTATTTTAAAGTTATCATCATTACTTTTTATTACCTCAAAAGAGAGAGAATGAGAATTGTGAATTTTCTAAATTTAGTTTTCATTTCAAAGATTGTTTTTCTATAAATAGACATGGAAAAATTCAATGGCTTCAGAAATTATCTTGAAATTCTGAAATTGTCAGAGCTCATATAATTTGATATCGTTGAGAAAAATCCAAACTACTGATAAGAAGAATCAATTTTTGTAAAATTAAAAATAGACGGTAACAAAAAAGAATATTTACTAAAAAAAAGATTCGTGGTAAGCTTACTGATGAGACAATAGAAATTATAAATTCTGAATCTTACATTTTTTAATAGGTAATCAATGGTAAATATTACAGTTATGAATTCAACAAAAAACAAACAAAGAATAAATATGAATTTTTAAACTAATCAATTTCTGGTGAATCAGATTCAGATTATTTTAAAGATATGCTTTCGTGCATTTATTTAAAATAATCTTTCATGCTCTTGATTTTCTAATGTCATTTTATTTTGCCTGTATGCCTTTTTTGTTTAAAAAAACACTCATTTTGAGAAAAAATTAAACATGTTATTTAAATTGTTTTTTTTTGATTAAATTTTATTCTAAATTTATCTTTTATTATAAAATATTTCAATCAGAGAGCTGTGTATAAATACCAATGTGTTAATACGTTCGTTTTCATACATTACTTACGCATGAAAGAACAAGTTTCTGCTTCAATCAATACCCCTCATTAGCTAGGAATTCAAGAAACTCGTCGAAGGCTAGATCTGAACATTGTGATGACTGTATTATCCACCGCAAAATAGTTATAATTACTTCCTGACAATGTAATAATTCCAGTTATATTTTCCATCAATCTCTTGGTACATATCATATTTTTAAAATAATAAAGCAATTCTGTATCAAAAAGTTTTCAAAAAATTTTATATCACCAGCCTACAATGCAATTAAATATGTTATAGAAATTACTGAATAAATTATGAAAACTCTTATAAAGTGTGTCAAAATTGACACAATAATTGCGCATGTATTTTACAGTTTTTCCAGTTAACTTTAAAAGTTTTTTTTTCTTTTTACATTATCTCTCTCTCTTATGAGTCAGAAACTTAAAATTATGTTTGTCTTTTAAAGCTATTGTATTAAATTATTGAATATGAGCACTTTTCAGAAATGATTTGTAATTTTTTATATTGTATCGTTTGCTACATATCCTTCTGTTTCAGAAATTTTTAAATTTATTCTGCAAAATGGTATGCTATATGTATATATATTAAATATTTTTGCTTA
>JAPDSC010037826.1:31074-64561 GCA_026290005.1 Latrodectus geometricus
ATATACATATAGCATACCATTTTGCAGCATTGTTTACATTCTTGGGATAACTTTGACTGAAACTTTGAATGAAATAATTAAAAAAGAAATTAATTTGACTGAAAATGTTCAACCATCCTAATTGCTGTTTACAAGAAAACAAAATGCGATTGCAAAATAGAAAATCCCGATTTAAGGTTGCTTGTTGTCTTTTGGCTGCTTTTTTCAGAAAATCGCTAGTTTAATTGGAGACTACAATTTGAAAGTAATTCTGAACTACATTTAATATCTAGTTTCGAGTTAGATATTGAACACATGCATTGTTGAACTGAAATTCAAAGCATCAACCATTAAGCTGCTAACTCGTCAAGCATTTTAAGCTTATAGTGAAAAAACATTTTGTCATAATTAATGAATCATGATTGTAATAAAAAGTGTTATAAATATTAAGGAATGAAATGCATGAAGAAAAGTAGATTTTTTTAAGTTTTGCTCGAAAAATTTCAATAAAGTTGTTGTTGTTACTTATGACATGTCCGTCAGGAACTGGGCGATTGAAGACAGATAGAGCGTCTTATGTTTTTAAATAGAGCACCCCATCACGAGGGTTGAATTACGACTTTGGCTCACAGATGGCAGCACCATCTAGGTCTTCCAATTTAGAGATAGGAAGCCAGATAAGACCAATGGCCTGGCTCTTAAAACCCCCAGATGTATTAATTTGGAATGGGAACATTCAATAAAGTAATAATAATTATTGCTGACATTTTGAGTAATGTAAAGATAAAAATGAAATTTATAAAAATGTTTAAATGAGTTTAGTATATTATTAAATTAATGTTCTGAAATTCATATATCCACTCTAAATAACGACATTTCAATAATTTTCAAAAGATTAGGTACACAAAGAAATAAAAAAAATCATGTTCATCTTCACTCTCTCTGACTCACATCATTTGTATGTCGTCAGTTCGATTATGTTGTACTTAAATTTTGGGAACGTTTTTTGAAAGAACCAAGTTAAATAAAAGGCGAAGAAAATTCCACTTTAAATTTAACAAAAATAATCAGTTTTAAAAAAATCAAAGAGTGATATGATAATCCAAAAGAAATGGTTATTAGGAAGAACATATCAGAAAATGTTAATTTATTTATAATTAATAAATAATTATAATAATCAATTAATAATGATAATAAATTTATATATATAATTTTATACTGTCCCCAAATTCGTTTTCTTTGCAGTTAAATAACATTACCTAGCAATTACTTTTGTGAGCTGAATTATTCATTTAAATATTGTTTGAATATTTCTATTATTCGGTGATGCCATTATTAATCAAATCTTTGAAAAATGTCTTGGAGTTCCGAAAGTCCTCTTCCCTAAACTATTTATCATGCTTTTAAAAAAGGAAGTGTTTAATCAATGCAAACACTTACAATTTAATATGAAATATGAATTACATTAATTCTTTTATTCATATATTTGCCTAATTTTATTAATAGCATACATGACAGTATGATTTATCATCTATACTGGTCGTCAAATTAGGATAGTATATAATTTTGATAAAATTATGCAATCATGTATAATTGGCGTCAAGTAAAACATCTATAACTTAAAAGTTTTTACTTTTAGAATTAAGAAGGAATTTCATATAAAAACCAACGTTCATGACGTCAAAAACCAGAAAAGTGATATAAGTTGAAATTATAGCTGTAGGTTTTTTCCATAAGTTATAGTTATGAAGTTGAATTGTTAAATTTTTGTTTTATTTGATTCAAAAATGCCCTAATGACGTACTTTATACATGATTTAGCGTATTATCTGGAAAACTGAATTCAGCGAGACATAATGTCATTAGTAGGATTATGTTATATCAAGATGCTACTTTCTTGATGTTCATGAAGCTGCTACTTTCTTCATCTAAAACAAAAAATAATGACATAAAATTATACATTTTGTTAACGTCTCTTCAAGGCAACAAAGATAACACAAATTAGTTACAATGCAATTCTCTTTCAGCAACAAAACAAAAGGTCTCAAACAATACAACACGAAGTAGGATCCATCAAGGTGGTCCTTATGTACATAGCTCACATAGCCCAATGGTGTCTATTCCATTGACTTAGAAATATAGTGCTGATTGGAGAAGATAGGCTGACTGCTGAACACTGAAATGAAAAACACTGAAATAATGTAAACTATTTAAAGGGAAAATGTTGCATTTAATAATGCAAATTCTCATCCACCTTTTCTTGTGAAGAACATGATTGAACTTTAAACAGACAGGTAATGGAGCGATAGAACATATGTTATCTTGACTAAAATCTGATAAAGTACGTTTTGAAGAAACCCGGACGATGCATTGCTACGAAATTAATGTCTCCTTTTATTGTCCCGGATAGAGAGATAGCACTTCTTTAAAAATAAAGCAGTATTCCTAAGTCTTATCGATAATGAGATAGCAGTCAACCAGAACAAATGAGTCGTAATCTTAAATATTCTAGGAGACACTCATAATTTCAAACTGTTTACCTCATTTTCCAAATAATCATTTTGTCATTTGCATATAATTTTTGTTCTTAAGCAATATTTAATATCTCTCCATAATTTCAAGGAACTAAAGTTCTTAAGTAATTATTTTGTGAGTGTGTGTGTTTTTTTCTGTATTGAGTTTTGTTATTCATCTCTTTAGATCACCTCTTATATAAAAATAGACGAATATCTAAATTGTGTTCCCAATTTACCCATATTATGGACCTTGCAGGACTTTTGTTCCATGAGTTTCTTCATATTTTTGTTTTGTAATATTTTTAACCCTATTTTACATTTCAACTATATTACTTTTATTGAAGTAGCATATTTTAATCTTTTAGTTTATTTTATTATAATGTTCTAAAATATTAAAATGACAAAGAAGTGTGCAGACAGATGAAGGAATCAAATCATTTTAATGTGTATTAACCTCAAATTTGACGTTTGAAAACCATTTAATTTCTGATTTCACGTTAATGTTTCATTAAATTCTTATAAGAAAACTATCAACTTTGTTTTTTCTAAGATTGTTTTTTTTTTAATGGACATGCAATTTTTAAATTATTGTAGCAATTAAGTTAAGCAACATATTTTACTGCGATGATTTTTTTTGTCACACGAAGCTATTAAATAAAATTAACCTATAAGTGTTTTTTGTAATTTTGTAAACCTTTTCTAGTTTTTATATTTTAAAACATAATCAAGAGGCGAGGTAAGCACCTGAACTGGATTCTCTCATCATACAACAGTAGTAGTGAGATTTTAAACCACACAAAACTTTTAATGAGCGTAGATTCATTCAACACTAAGATCTTTAATTGGATCAGGTACTAAATCCACTACGTTCTGGATATGAGGCGACTTTCCAAGAGCGACATCATTCTACAACAAATATTCTTCGCATTCATATCAATCTAACTATTCGAAGTGTCAGTTGTTTGAGGAATAATAAAAGTCATACTACTTAGTCACACGACAAATGCTGTCTACAAATACTCAAAGAAATATACGTCGCCGCTCTTGTGAAATATGCTTACCGTATATTCAAGCATAATTCAATTTCATTTTATTTTGAAGCAATAACAAAAATTAGAATGACGTACATTTCCCGAACTTTTGTCTGGAAAAGCTTGAACAGATTTGATGTCAAAAGTATTCCATTTCACTCTCAGTTCGTAGTTGTCGAACGGAAAGTTTCCTTAGTAAGCAATGCAGAGCATTTCATATCACACTCGTCGTTCGATCGGCAAGTTGTTGTCATTCTCTGAGGCAGCAGTGCCGCCTGGCGGGTAGTCCGAGAGCTTGCCAGACACGCGCAATGACAGCCGGCACGAGCCATGGCGGACAAGGCTCTCCCCTGGACTAGCCCGATGCCCTTCTTCTGAGGATCTACTTCTTCCTTCTTCTTCTCATCGTCCTGCGAGGAGATTCCCTCAAGAGGTAAGTGTCCCTTCGTTTTTTTAAAAAATAAAAATCGATACTTTCTTATGTGGAGAATGATCGATAATCAGCTTTTGTGTTGTATCAGTGATAATTCCTTCTTATAAAACAACGCTTGGCATTTAATAGAGCAGGTGAACTAGTCAATGGATCCTGACGATTCTTTTCAGAGTCGCAATATCACCCCAGATTTAGAATTTCTATTTTTAGAGAACGATTGGTAGTGATAAATAAAAATGACCGATGCGATCAATATCTGCGTGCAATAAAAGAGCTTCCTGATGGAATTTCATATTCTGTGTTCCTTCGCTTTTCGATTGATTGGAGGACAATCTCAGGCATTCAGTACAATTTTATTCCCTTTCAGGATGTTTTACTCAAGCACGATGATGTTTCAGTTGGAAAAAATACTGACGGCGAAGTGGGCATGAACAACCCACTAAATCTCAAATTGTTATTCCTTAATAATATTAATTTGCTCCTTCATTTTGTGAGATATTTCAGATATACTACTATATAATAGTAGAAATAATTTCAGGAACTATTTACGACAATTTACTTATACAAATGAATGTACACTTGATGAATATAACTTGAACACAGAAAATATAAGCCGATTATATTTTGAAATCAATTCAATGTGTATTTCCTTGAGACTTTATATGCAATATGCGAATATTGTACTTTGTGTTTATTTTTACAAATTTATGAAATTAATAATGAAAATTTTTATTTATTTCATAAATTTGTAAAAAGAATGCAATGTCTGTAATTTTGAAGTTTTTTCATCAAAATTTAAAAGTTTTTCTTAAATATGTTACTTTATTGTTTTCTTTTATCTGCATGTCATTTGGATAAATAAAAGCGAGATAATGAAAGTAGTCGTGAAATGAAAAGGGAAGTGGAGAGCAGCACGGGCGCTGCGATCGATTCCAGTCTTCCGAACGAATTTCTTAAATATCCGGTCGAAAAACGAATTTAGTTCCAATTTCTTTTATCACCGGAAAAAAAATTCAAAGCATTTAAGTGCAGTTATTTCATTATAAACTTCTCTCATGACATTGGAGGAATTATCATTATTTTCTGAAAATCGCATGACAATTTTTTTTAATGCTTGATTCCATACACTAGGATTATTATTGTCATCCATTGATGTGAAATACCTTAATGGATATTTCAACCAATTAAAGATACTTATGTCATGCTCAACCATATTTTTTGGAAAGCTTTATATTTTTTCCCCAGGAATTCAGTTTGTTTTTTTCTTTTGTCAGTTCAAAATATTCAGATGCTGCCATGTTCTTGAAAAAATTATCATGATTTTCTGGAAATCAAATGAAAATTTTCTTAAGATTTAGTTATCCCCAATGATAAATCATTAGTGATTTACCATTGTAAATAATTTCATTCAATTACAGTATGAGGAAGACTAGTCGCGATTATTAAGAGTGTCATTTAAAAAGTGAAAGTAGTCATAAAAATAGAAAAAACAGCATGAAATAAGAAAAGCAATTCTGCTACATGCATGAAGCTTCCTTTACTTCTCTGCACAATCATGTAGTATGGATAAAAAAAATTGCAGTATATGGCCCTAGCTTCGGAAATCCATGATATATTCTCCTATCGCTAGCTCAGTAAGTTTGTAATTTGCCATTATCGTAGTGCCGTTTGGCCTTTTTATAGTTGGCAGGATGAGATGAATGCTTTCTTGAAGGAATAGGATTCTTCATGAAGTCTGTCCATCCACACAATGTTGTTTCAACTCAAAAATTGTAACGAAATGTTTGATACTCATAAGCTAATTTCTATAAATTTCGACCTCTTACTTGATTGGAAAGAGTTTCTGGGCTATAAACACTCCAGACGTAAGATAAAATTGTAGAACTCAATGACCGTTTAGCTTAATAAACTGGCGACAGAATTGTATAACATGGGAGTTCACGAAATTGTTACTGGATCCATTATGTAAATACTGAATGGATCCAACTGGAAACGATTATGTAGAAGTGAAGTTTCACTTAAGCAAGAGATAATTAAGTTGCGATTTATATTTTTTATAAAAAAAATTATTTTAATTAGGTGATGATCCTCCTAAAATAATTAAAATCATAACTTTGATGTTTTATGAGTAACGCGATTGCATCAGGAAAGGAATTTGTCTTTGATGACCAAATAAATTAGACACCACTGAAAAGAGTGCAAATCATTCCACTTTGTGAAATTTTTGTAATTATTGCCATCAAAATGATGGAACGTTACTCACAATTCAGCAAAAAGTAGAAGAGTTTCGGAAGGGTTTCAAGAGAGTTCATCTTTCCAGTAAATTTTAAAGCATCCCATCAAATTCTATAGCTGTCTTATGATAGTATTTCACCTTTACTTTTATTCTGATGCAGTTTGAGTCCTTAAAAGTGTGTCCCATTGTGAAAAATAACAAAGTATAGGGGTTGTAGTTCAACTTTTTTACAGGATAAGAAAAAATATTTTCATAAATAATGTAAGTCCTTAGGGAACCTTCTTCCATTTCTTAAAATACAGGAAAATTACTTGAAATATTAAATGGTTGACCATATGAGTAATTTGATATGGATGTTTGTGAAAGAAATGATGAGAAAGAAAAATTTTGTGTGCATTATGACCATTGTGTGCATTATTTGTGCGATACATTTATTGCTGAATAGACGATATAAAAGCTGTGAATTAATTTTAAAAGCTGTATTTTTCTCATACTTTTCAGTTACCCACCGGACAGTTTGATGTTAGGAAATAGACTGCCTGTGTAAATAGTTATTTTGAATTCTTAAGAACTGTTTTGGTCTTTCGATATAATAATTTCTAATACTGCAAATGAAATGCATGATTATTTTAGGAATAATGAATAATTAGATCATAGACAATCTTCATTACATTATATATATATATATATATATATATATCTTTTTTTGTCTTGTAATATAATTGAGTGTATAATTTAACTGAAACATACGAAATATCATTTGCTTAAATATATAAGTGATATACCAATAATAAAATTAATCTTTATTCTATTTTATGATATTTCTGTAAATATTTTATTAAATGCTTATAAAGTTAAGTAAACATTGGATTTAAATAAAAAGAAAAATAGATTAAACTCTGGAATGAGATATCTATTCATTTGCTCTAAATTAAGAGCTTATCACTTAAAAATTTGAATAATGTCAACAAATTTTTTCTCATTGAAAAATATTTAATTCGAGTTATATAAGTTTTAAATAATTGATATTAGTTTTATCTAAAAATCAAGTTAAGCATTTCAGTTTTATCATAATGAAATAGAGAGCATGGTATCAGAATAAAACTTATCGCAGTTTTTTTGACACGAATCTTTTTTATTTATGTAAAATTATATTCATAATAGATATAAATAAATTAAAATTATTTTGAAATACATTGTATGGATGAATATATTTTAAGTTCGTTCTTGTCCTTTCTTTTCTAAATATGTGGTGTTCAGAGCATCAAGTTTAATCTAGTAAAATCTGTCAAATTACTTTTCAGAAATTTGTGGCCGACATAATGATATGAAATAATAAAACGATGAGAAAATAAATACACATAAATTATATTAAGTAAGACAAATACAGTGAGTTTTGTTTGTACATTTCACATTCAGCTACAATATTATGTTATGGCGTTTAAAAATAACAAAAGATGTTATATGTAATTGCTATCAGAAACTTTAAAATTGTTTTCTCGATGATATAATTTGATATGTGTACATGAATAATGGCGATCTAAATGATGACAATAATAATGCTTTGCGCATGTCCAGTGAATGAAAATTCCATCGTGCATTTATTTCATTGAATCTAATGGTTTGCTCGTAAATCGAAAAACATGTGTAGTTGTGAACTCAAAATAAACATTTGCCTTAAAATTTTATTGAATTATAACATTTGCTACAATGTTAAAATTTTTTATAGACAATATTCTTTTAAATAACATATCCTTTGGTATCCATAATTATAATTCACTTTTTTTCTCTTGAATGATTTCCTCATTCCTCCAAATTTTCTTTTAAAATTCAATCTTTTTTTCAATATTTCTCATATATGTGTTATGTATTTTTTAAACATTTTAGCGATTTTAGATAAGTAAACATTATTAGTAATGTGAATATTTTTTTCCTTTAAGAAATTTAAAACATTGACTTTTAAAAATATCGATTTATTCTTAGAAAAAACATAGAGCGTGTTTTAATATATTATAGCATCCAACTTTGGTAATATTGTCCATTGGGTAATGAAATGGGTCACATCAATATTTTATCTGACTACACAGACTACTCATAAATTGTGCTGCCAAATATGCTTTCAGCTAAAGTGAGCATTACGGTCACAGGTTACAAAAGCCAAAAAAAATATCCGAATGTGTTTATATGTTTAATTGGTTTCATTGTCATGAAAACTATTACATTTGTTTCATTACAGGTTGAAGTTGGATAATTATTTCATCTATTTTATTTTCTCATAGTTCTAACATTAGACAAGTTAAATAAACTTTTTTTGCTATTGAGAATTTTTAATTTTTGCTTGAAAATTCTTATTTTAATTTTGCCATTTAAAAAATTCCCAAATTCAGAGATTTTATAGCAATATTGTAGCTTGTAAAATAATTATGTAATTATTTGAAAAAATATGTAATATATATATTTTGTCATTTCAGTAACTTGTATATTATTTTATTTAAAAATATTAATAAAACTATCGTATTATCTTAAATAAAATTATCATGAAACATAAAAATGAAAAAAATATTTGCTCTATAAATATATGTTAGTAAATATAATAATGTTAATTTACAAAATTATATTAATAAAACCACTTAATTCTTATTAATAAATATCTTGGACTATTTTAAGTTATTTCTACTTTTATTTATTACAAATTAATCATTCTCTTTTAACTATTCGCTAACTATTTTAAGTGATTATAATATTTTAAAAGAATTTGATACAGTTATTTATGATAGAATCTTATATTGATTTAATCAAACGCAAAAGAAAATGTTATTGATTGCCAAAATCTTCTTTTCATTCGTTAATTTAATATTTAATTTATAATCTTTATAGAAAATATTCTTGTTAATAATTGATTAATGTATCATTGATCTTTATTTTCAATCAATAAAAATAATTAATTCCTGACTTTAGCTTATACACACACAACTCTGAGGTTTTCAACAAAAAAAAATAATAATAATAAATAAATAAATAAAATAAAATAAAAAAAATAAAAAAAATTTCAATAAGTAAATAATTAAATTCATTAGCGAGTTCCAGCACACAAAAACATGAAAATTTGGTTATATATTTTTAGAAATTTTATTCGTATTGTAACTAAGCGCATAGAATTTTCGAGCTTATAGGAAATTTTCCAGCCAGACATGTGCTAAATTGCAACGATTTCTTGCTAAAACAGTTTGGATTAATTTAAATTCCTATTATAGCCCAATGCTATGCTAACAATATTAGACACTTATATTGTTAACTAAGATGTTGATTATCATTCAGCTAAGCTGATATCCAAAAATATCTTAGCACCATTTTTTTTAATAGCAATGAAGAATTTTTTCAATAACAATTGGCAGGAATAACCCTTCAAATTCCAGAAACTCTAAAATAAATCGTTCAAAAATTCAAATTCTAATAGTTTCTCCATGAATTCAAATGATTCGAATATTTAATTAAAATAACCTGAGTTGTTAACTGACGTCAAATGTAATTGGCTATTTTAAATCATAAAATTGAAGGTTCTTAAATGACGTTAAACATATGTTTACCTTAACTTACATTTTCAGATTTTATCTTATACATTCATTTTTCACGAGCTCAAAATAACAAAATTTTAATTAAAATGTTAATGATAAAATTTGGGGTAAGATTGCAATAAATGTTTTCTCTTAAAGAAAGTAAAAAGATGTGTTGTGGAAGATTATGTGTGCAGCATATGTTGGTAATGTATACCGACATAAATAGAACAGTGTGTTGAATGGGATGCACAAGGAGATTTATTTAATTAAACACATTAAAATTAATCGTAAAAATATTAGTTTGGGGAAAAAGAAATCCATTATTTTTACGTGAACTTTTTGTAACTTCTTTCAGATTCGCTTTGTGAAAAGGTTTAAAACAGTTTTCATGTAGATTTTTAGGTCTTGTGCGAAGCTACGACTGCTGACATGCTGTCAAGTTTGATAATTTTTGATATTTTACAGACATTCTCGACGATGTTGTATCCATGCGAGGTGCATCTTTAGCATCCAAATATCCAAACGGAATCGACGAAACCAAAATTGTGAGTAACTGGTTGTTACAGTCATATATAGGACGATAAACATCTTTCACAATTTTAGCCACCCGGCTATCTTTTTCGCCGTTACAAGAGAAAAACGAAAATGTATCGAATTTTCTGCTTGTTGTCTTCTATTTTTAAAACCTTGTACTCGTAACTGAATTAATCAAACAAAAAACCGCAAGAGGATATTTTAGCGTCAAATGTCACCTTTCCAATGAGCATAAATTTGAAATTGTTTGATATATACCTCACGAGATAGCGATCACTACAGACGTCTACCCAAAAAATAATGGATAACTTTTTCCCTAACCTAATATATTGACCACATTTGCCGTTTAAATCCTCCACTTTGATATTTCAGAACTTTCAAATACAAACTATTCGAAATTCATAAATTTACTAAAATCAGTGGGATCCTGTTTTCTTTCTCCGAAGGACTCACTTTTCTCTGTTTATATGCAAATATGGAAACTTTACTTCAAATTTTACGACAATGACTGTTTTTTTTTTCTTCTAACAAAAATTTATATTTTCTTTAAATAAGTGCAATTAAGATAACTAATCTTAAAGTGAGCCATAATAAGCACTTAGTATGAACATTTTTCCATGTTGCCTTACAATCTGGGAATAAATTTTCATCGTATTTCATCGTGTTCATTTAATATAATTTGTTCGAGGAAACAGCAAGAGGAGATATTTTCCATTTTCGTTTAATAATTAGGAGTATTAGTTGGATCGCCTTAGTTTTTAAATGGGTAAATTTGTTTGAAAATTAAAGACAGAAAATATAAACTGGCTAATCCCGAAAACTTTTGCCGATCATAGCTCCTAGTAGAAAACATGTTTCTAGCTTTCAGAGAGGAAAAGTGCGATCGTGAAAATAACGACGTTTGCTATTTTTAAAGGTAATTTCTAAGCATTTAACTTTACTGAAAACGCTGTTTTGGATCGCGAAATAAGGTCTCTCATATTTTTTAAAATTAGATACGGACCAAAATCCTTATTTATGTTTCGTTCCATTCTATGTAATTGTTCGGGCAGAAAATTCAGTGAACAAACACAAACAAAATAAGAACATTAGGACAAACAATGTAAAGATTTTATTTATATAGATGTGAGTGTATTCTCACTTTCTTCTACTTAGAATTATCTCTTTGAAAATATTCATTTATTCATTAAATAGTGAGATTAAACGGTAAGATATTCATGATTCAACGAGGGATTTTCAGAACTGTAAACAAATGCTTTCAATGATTATCAAGTATTTTTTCCTGGTAAATTCTGTTTTTAATGAACTTCTGAAAATTGTACCCAGTTAAGTGATAAGATTGGAAGTAACTGCAATGAAATGTTTCCCATTTTAGATTCCCATCCAGGATATGACAGACAATAAACGAGTACCATTGTTTGAGGGTCACCATTTGAATTAGTTGATTGAACCATTTGAACATTATTAAAATGACATAGTTTTTTATTGTTTTTTAACCTTGAAAATTTTACAAGTAAATAAAAAAATTGGGAAAAATGTGAAATTGTTTTTTGATAAGCATATAAGTGAAATATTTTACAATACTTATGGATAATTGTAAAATATTTAACTTGTAGTTTGAATAATTTTAAACATTTTGAAAATATTATACTTTCATTCCTCATTATAATTTTATTAACTATTTTTTTTATTCGGATAAAAACATTATTGGGATATAAAAATATTTAAATTTCTAATTTAATAAAGTGATGTACAATTTCATTATGTAATCAACTATAGTTAATTAAGAGGTAATAATTTATAATTAAAGAATTTTTATCATAAATCATATTATTTTATTCAAGATTTTTATTTACGATTGATTCACCTTTATATGATGGTAAAGTCATGAATCTGCATATTCTGACTTTTCTGCTCAAAATTTTTTTTGTCTTGTTTCAAAATATTCATAAACAAAATATTGTTCATCTTGTGAATCAATAATTTAATTAACATTCCTTGAATCGTTTGTTCTGCATAAATACTGTCGACGACTAAATGAGAAAACAATAAAATAGGAAAATCAAAATCATTGATACACCCGAGTTATTTTACCAATGATGTGAGGATTTTTGAGAAAAGTAATCAATTATATTGATTAATTGATTAATAATTCAATTAAATTTGGCAAAACATTTTTATTTATTTAACTGTATATTTTATTTCTTCTAATTTTTTTTTCAGCATAAAAAAAGAATGCAAATAATAGATTACATTTAAAGTATTCTTGTGTTACAAAAAAGTTTATACGCGCGCGCCTTAGGTTTCAATAGCTTTGATTTTTATGAAGCGTGTTCATTCTTAAATTAATATAATGGTACTTGAAGGATATTTTAAAAACAAATGTTGCCTTAAAAATAATGAAAAACAGAATTCGTAGAATGTTCAAATTTATAATCAAATATTTTTATAACTCATATTTAAATCATTTACAGTAAAAATTTGTAAAGTAACTCAGCTTTTTTCCAATAATGAGGACTCTATTTTCAAATTCACTTAGAATATTTGAATACATGAAAAATAAAAATATGGTGATTGTCACTGTAACTGCACAAATTAAATGTTTATTTAAATTCTGATATATTGCCTTAGGTTTCATATAATTATTCCACTGAAGTGTAAAACTTCATATGAATAAGCAGAAATAGATTCTAAAATATTGAAATGCGAGTAACTTATCACTCTTTTGTATGGAATAGTTTTTGAAACACAATTTATTGACACTTCAATTGAAGGGATGTGCTCTTGAGTGATCAAAACACATGGTGTTTAATAGAGTCTCTACTTGTTTATGTTTACTTTTATGTTGATATTTTAAATCTCTTAACTTTTCTTAACAGTGAATTTACAAGATTTACTTAGGCACTCACACAATTGCAATCGTTTTGTGTTTTTACGAGCAATGGATTACAGTCATTTTATTTAATTTTTTAACTTAACATAATTTGTTTAAGGCATTTAGAGGATTTAAAGTGTGTTCTATAGATTGCGAATTTTATCTTTTTTCAGAGTAAAATAGATTTTTATCTTTGTTTATATATATTTTAAATGTTTTAGTATATACACTGAAAAACTTATTTGAATATACCTTAATTTTGGAGCAGTTTGTTCTTATACAAAATGCCTAACCAACCTGCAGTTTATGTGTTATCTGCTATAATTGAAGTTTTTTAATTTCACAACATTTTTTCCCCTTTCATATGTTGTTTCCTCTCAAATTTTATTTCATTTCAAAATATATGTTTTTGTAAGTCATTTTAATGTGAAATAGGCTCATAAATTCTTTATGTACCAAAAATCCTCAAATAGGGAAATGAAAATTTCTCCTTGATTGAGTTTCTCATGACAGCCTAAAACTAATGCAATATTAGAGAAATCTTACCGAGGTTTTGCAGCATGTATTTTGATTACATATATGTTTCCCAGGCCATTAAAATGATTCTGTTCACTTGATGAATCACTCGGAGTTCTCTCTATCCGTGGCAGGGTCACATTTATTTTGAGAAGCATAAATGTATCACCATATATTTCTCTTAGCTTGTATATAAAATTGTATTATATTACTTCGATGATTCACTTGGTTTCTTATTCAAATACAATAATCAAACTTTAAATACTTACATGTAGATTAAAAAATGGAATTTTAAATCACTTTTAGCTACATTTTAAGCAGAATATTTTCTTTCAGAATAACAAAAATTATTTAAAAAATTCTTTTTTGTAAAGAAATTTCCCACTAATTGTTAAAAATTAATATGTATGATATTGTTTAAATTATTTAGATTAGATAGGCAATTTCAAACAATTATCTTTCCCTAACTTCAATTAACTTGTAAATTTTGATTTAAATAATAATGAGGCTCGTAAAATGTTTTCTTATTAGACTGCAATTTTTGCCAACTTCGTATTTTGATTAATTTTTTCTCAACATTCATGAAATCACTCTCACATTCATGATACAATTAATCAGATTCCCTTAACCTCAAGTAATAAAAAATGAAGACCTATAAAAAGTTTGTATGTCACAAACATTTATTTACTATTATTTTAGTTTATTTATTTTGTCCCATATTTAGTAATTCTTTTGAGATATTAATAAAACGAAATTATGGAAATGTGAAATTATCAATAAAATCATAAATTTTGAGTAATAAAAATGTGATTAGTTAAATTTGTTAATTTAACTGTCTCAATTGATGATGTTGATGTTTAACAACAATCTTAATAAGAAAGGATAGGAAGTTCTTTGGAAGAGTCAATAAAAGTCTTCAGATTTTGGATACATCGATCCGTTTGCATTGCTACTTATCATATTATTTCTAAAAGATTGATCACTGAAAAAAGGAACATATCTCTTATCCTTTCCTCAAAAGTTCCAAGCAAAAGTATCAAAATATATTTGGGTTATGACTTTTAAGAGCATTCATTGAAAAATTCTAAGTAATTTCAAAATGGATATTATTAGTCTAGAACTTTAAAGAAAGAATAACATTTAATCACAAGTAGTCAAGCTTCTTAAGGAAGAAAGAATTACGGAAATTTATTTATAAAAGTGTGCAGACAAAAAATAGAACTTAAAATGCAAGATTTATGAATGTAAATAAATTTATTAATAGTGGAACACAGAATTTGTGATGTAAATAAATATCATCACTAGAAATGTAATTTCTTGTAGGAAAATGATTTTTTCTTTCTTATTTAAATCTTATTTTAAAATAAATGCAATGGCATTCCAAAATTTTATCATTTCCAATGTATTGTTCTAAACTAAGCACTTTAATTTCAATGCGATTTCTTTCAAAGATTTAAGCGTTAAGATAATACCAGCTACTGTTTAATAAAGGAAGATAGACGTACTTTTAATTTAGTAGGAAGCACAATGTTACCTAGAATATTGGAGTAGAAGTTGGTATTGAACCTACTACGAATTTGAATCGATGGTTTCAGTCCATATCACGGAAATATCTCTAGACCATAAATCCACCTCCACCAAATTTTACTGCAGACATTTTGCATTTTGGCAAAAGACATTTTTCAGGGATACGTTAAATCCATTCTTTTCCATCTGTTGGCTAGAGCTTGAACCTCTACTACAGAGAACTTGTTTCCACTCATCTATAGTCCAATTTAGACATATCTCGCACCACCTCAATAAAACACTGAATTTTGAAATTTAAAGATTCTGGGTGGCAGCGAAACCTTTAAACATAACAAATGTGCATCCTTGCGGATGGTATTTATCGAAACAATATTTTAGTATGTTTGTTGAAACTCCTGGGTATATGTGGATCATTAGTTTGGCTTTTCCAAATTTCTTTGGACAGCATTCATTGGTTTCTGTATTTATATTAAAGAGTTTGCCAGATAGAAGTTCTAGTTCCAACAGACATCACTCGTATTTCTCTTATTAATCATAAGAACCACTGTTGATATTGGAATACTTAACTTACTAGATATTCCCTTAATGAATCTTACACTTCTATGATATCCGACAATTACGCTTTTGTCGAAGTTAGACAGCTTTGAATTTCGTGGCATCTTGTAGGCGACTAATGCCGATTTGTTTACTACACGATATTTAAATACAGAAGGCATGACATAGGTCAGGATAGCATATATTTTCGTTTCTATGAGTGTCCATATACTTATTAGTAAATAGTATTTATACACACATGCTTTTTTTCCTGTTTTGTAAACAATCGAATTTTTGAATTCCTCATCGCATTAAAATTTATTCTACCTTCAACAATATATTCCATTTTATTTCTTCCAGTTTATTATTCTTTTTATATTTATTTATGAAAACATTAAATTCTAAAAACACTATTAACGTGACAAAATTTCAAATGGTAACACCCATTTTTTCATTAGAATTTGATTTCCATTGAAGGACATTAACATCTCGTGAATATATTAACATTTCGTGAATCTGTAAATATTATGATACTTTCTGGGGGGAAAATGTAAAGATTTTTTTTACCTGAACAGAAAATTGCGGTAGTGATATTGCGTATCACAGAAATCATGGACAGTGCTGAGACCCGTATGCTGCAAAAGTTGTACGGCTTTTGATACGTAAATTGGAAGTAATTGGTTGCATGTGTGATCGATCTCAAGAAGATCCCTCTTCTTTTCCTATCAAGATTATTGTGCAAGTACATCTGACGCTGTACTTAGTTTCCAATGCATATACGTGGTACTCTTCGCGTTTTGTAGCTTCCGAATATTACGATCTACAAAATTCTGAGCCTTGTTCTCTAAATGTCTTCGTATTTATTCCAAGAACTTACAAACAGTTAATAATCAATTATATTTAAATTTATCGAATGCATTTTTTTTCGGGTATAATAATGATAATTCCTAGACTTACGCATTTTTTAGACAGTAGATTGGTTGTTAATGCAAATTCGGAGAATTGTATGTACTGGACAGAGAAAGATTTTCTGATGTAGTTGAAACTCAGAAAAAGAAAAAATGACTATATTTTATTATTATTCTAAGTAACTTTATCTTCCACTTTAACATGTTTGAAGAAATTACTGCCGTAGATCTACAACAAACATTTATAAAAATTGTTTGCCATATAGAAATTTCAATCAGTTAATACGATTCCTTAATAGCAACAGCGAGATGTTATATCTGATGTGGCGTGAAAGCAAGATGATTTTGCTTTACTAATGGGTTTCATATTTCTGTCTCCGCCAAAATCGCCCAGTATCATTCCAGTGGATTCCTGACTGATATGATCTGGGGATACATGGAATCTAAAATCTATGACTTTATTATACAAACTATATTTAAAAAACTATAAAATAGAAATTAGTATTTATATCTTTAAATTTAATTTCATTATAGATGTCCAACAAATTTTTGTCAAAATACACGTTTCAGTGCTACCCACAATCAGATGAGATGTCAACTAAACACTTAGCTCTATGGCCTTCGATTCAGCTGTTCGTGGATTTGAACTCATCTCATGCTTGGATATATCTAATGGTTTAAAGTCCCTTTACACTATAGGTCCATGCCGAATTGATTCTTGTGCAATAAATAACGACAGAGCGACAAACAAACTGACAAATTATCAGCTTTCATATTCAAAATGTCATCGTAGTTGAAAGAAGTCCCATAGAAAATTTGTGGAACAAAATGTTTTGTTTACTTATGCTTCTTTATTTTTATCAGTTGTTTTTACTTTCCTTTTTACTCCGTCTAGCGACGGCGATTTTCATGCTTCAAGTGCCATTTTAACATTATTTATGGGTTTTTGCTAAGGAGATTACATTCCAAGGGAAAAAAAGCACATAAGTATTGTCACATTCAAAATTTTGTTACCGTAACTGATAGTTTAACTATTGTTTTCATATGGTTTCAGAGCGAGTATGCGTAAAAATATTTTATACCAAAAATTCATACAATGAAATAAAAACTAAGGCTTATGTATTGGTTTTATTTTCTGACGTAAATCATTCGTATGTATAAATATTATGAATATTTATATATGTGTTTGTGTGTGTGAGAGAGAGAGAGAGAGAGTGAACGCGAAAAATGTTAATATAATAAACTTTTAATAAAAAAATAAAACAAATAATTTAATTTTTTAATCAATTTATTTTAATTACAAATATTTAATTTTGTAAAAGAAATATATACATAAATTATTGATTAATAAGCAAATATAATTGAGAGAGTATTACTTATGTCTATTTAGTAATAAAATTAAACATTGGTGATGTCATTTAAAAAATATTGTGTTGATCATGGTTTAATTGTGATAGAGCCAGAAATAATAGTGGTAGAAAATGACTTCCAGTGTAAAATGTGTACCTAATTTAAAAAAATAAATAAATAAATTAATTATAAATAAATAAATGCGATTTGAAGGAAAATAGCCATATTTACTATGTACAAAATTTGCATCAGAATCTATGGTGTCAGGCGTAAATTAGCTAAAAGGCAAATCGAATGTGGTATCGAATGCATGAAAACTCTATTTCAATGCATTTAAATGTCCACAACAGCATTCACCCTCGTTAAATTGTCCCATACATGATGTCAAATTTGGGGTGCGAGGTCTTGTGTTCGATCCTAACGGTAGTTAGAAATAAAACAAACTGCGGAAACGGACCACGGCTATGGACGTGAACAACGAGAGATCTATGCTGCTCTGCTTCTCTCTACGTTCACGCCTGTCGTGATGGGTACTTATGAGTTTTCCGGGTTTCCTCTCTGGCAACATGTGAATATAACCCAATATCTAAGAAAAAATTTTTCTTCCGGAAGGCAATTACGTGATGGGCGTACAAATACCTTACAGCTGCTTAAGCAAGTGTAACATGATATCAAAGTAGCCTTTCTAGAATACACAGCACCGATTAAAAGGGATCATCTTACCATGTCTCTAAGATTATTATAATTGTTAAGAACTTCGCAATTATGTATCAGTATGCAAGGTAATAATTTTCTTAAACATTCGAGGATTGAAGTCCTTTTATCGTCGAAAAACTGTATTTGAGAAGTGTAAAACCTTATAAAAATAGGTCTATAAAATAATGAAATGAAATCATGATCTGTCTTTATCCATGTTCATCACAGCGAAATTTATATTTTCATTTTAGAATAATTTATCACTAAAAATAAACAATGCAACAAAATGATAGGGATAAAAATTAAGGTCAAAGATTGCTTTTTGAAAAATGAAAGTCAATTAAATGTTGAATACAGGAGATTCAATACTCGTTAGATAAATTTATTGGCCCATCAAAACTAAATTTATCTCGGACCATATCATAATAAGATAAAAATATAGTAGGAAATATCTAATAATATAAAAGACATATATTTTAGCAAGATTTATTGTAGATAAAAATTTATATTTAATAAAAAAAACACTGTATTATAGAACTGAAACCTTAGAATTGCAATATGTTACAATATTACAGTAGTTAGGGATTTATAGTGTATTTTCAAATCATTGGAGACTTATAAATCACATATTTGGTTATATTTTGATTTTTCTAAAAAAAAATATTAGATTACATTGTTACATTGTGCATATTAAATTATTCATGAAAATATCGATAATTGATCCTATTAAATCTTAAATGCTGTAACGCTATATAATGCTTTTCTTCGGTAAAATTTCATTGATATTAGTTATTTCTTTTAAGGATAGTAAAACGGCAAAACCTTTTTTTTTTTTTTTTTTTTTTTTTTTTTTTTTAATTTTCTTGAAATAATTAGAAAGAAAAGCTATTTTTATTCAAGAAGAGAAAGAAATTTTTAATGATCATAAATAAATTTGCTTTAAAAGTTCAGAAAATAATTATTTTTAATGTTTTACAAACATTAAAAAATAATGTTCGCATGTCTATTCGTTCATTGAGTTGATTAGACAGTCTTTTTTTATGTTAAAACTTAATGACAAGACAAGATTTTTTGAAAAAATAATTTACATTTATGTTTATTTATAGATTATTAAATTAGACTGTTGATTCAAGGCAAAACAACAGATGTATTCTTTATTGTGTCCAAAGATGGTCGCGTTACGGGGGCTCTTTGTGAAGGTCAGAATGGAGGCTTCCGCATGTGAAAGGTCCACGTGACTTCATGACGTCACAGACTCACGAACAGGAGAAAACGACGCGAGAAATAACTGTTCACTCTCAGCTTCTAGTCAACCTGCCGATTACGAAAATGTTCTTATTAGAAAATCTCTTTCTTAATGAAAATTGGATCCAAAAAGCAGGGAAGCAAGGAAAGAATATTCACTTAATTGATGATAACGTCAAAATCGCAAAATTTTGGGTTCTAATATTTTTGACAAAACTCTTGCTTGCTACAACGAAAATCGGAAAATCATCTATTATATGGAATAAAGGCAAAACAATTTTTTGTATTTTTATATGTGAAGTGGTTTTAGTATAGAACAAATTTTAAGTCCCTAGATTATTCTGCTATCTTTTATTGCGTCGTTTATATTTCTTCATAGAAAAATATCAGTAGAAACTTATTTGATTGTCGATGATGTAGAAAAAAATGTAAAGGTGTGCTTTAAAATCTACACATTTTACACCATATATTTCAATGTAACATATAAATTAAATTACATCGACCAAAAGTGGATTAATTCGTGAGTATTTGAAGTGAAAACTTCAAAGCATTCTTTTGATCACGAGAATATCTCCAGTGAACGAAAAAGAAAAACTGAAAACAGAAACTGATAGAAAGGTAAGTCTCTACTGTTCTGGTTTCTCTGGATCCAATTTCATGTAAAGCATTTCCTCTTAAAAGGAATTTTATTCTACTTTCAGTTTTGTTTTTCTCTATTAGCAATAAATGTCACACATTAGAACTCTCATATACCTGCGCACCTACAAACATATATATGTGTCTGTGTGCGTGTTTAACGTGAGTTAATGATAGAAGTGACTAAGCGGTAATTACCGCTAATTCAATATGCTATTCAAAATCTGATGGAAATATGCTTAAGGGAAATTTTTTGATTCCACAAGCAGTGACTCTGTACTTGAATTGTGGGGCTTATCTATATATGACCTTGTTTATATACTTTGTTGATTAAATTAATTTTAGATTTTTTACATAAAAATACGTAACTAATGTAATACTAAAAAAGCTGTAAAATCTTTTTTTAATGAAACGCATTAGAACTATCGTTTGAGAAAAACACGAAAACAGTTGTAATCATTATTAAATATGAAATTTTAAAGTATTCTTTTGATAAATAGTTGAAGAAATATCTGCAGGACTGTTTGCATCATATAAACTATATATTGCATTTGGTGACGTGGTTAATATTTTGACAGAAAATTTTATCTTTGCTTTTAAAATTTCATTCCTTTTTCCATTTCGATTTGTTTTTTTTAACTCTTTCAGTGTCAAATGACAATCTTTTTCTGAAAGAAATTCTCTACTATTCCAATGAAAAACATGAGGCATCCAAAATTATTCCTATGTTCTAGATACATACAATTAATCTTTTTTCAATTTTTAATGAATAAAAGCGTATTATTTGTACATATTAATTTCACGATCCTATTTGTTTATCATAAAGGAGTTCGATAATGGGAAAATAATAAGACACAGTTTGCTGAAAGGATTTTCAAAAATAGCACTTCCATTTTTTTACTAAAAATGTGAATTGTAAAATAAAATATAATCTCCATGCCACACTTACAAAAACTAATTATGTATTGCATAATATAACTGCAAAGATTGTAAAAAAATATCTAAAATAATGCAAAGCAAACAAAGCATTTTACTTTTTTCCTTCACTTTAAACACAGTCACAAAATACAATTGCCGTGCTGGCAGCCGAGTGGTTACAGTATTACGTGGGTTCGAATCCCATCCTGAAATTATACGCTGTTCGTGGCTCCTCTTAAAACAGTAGGAATCGATCTAATTAGCTCTCGTGTGCAAAAAAAAAAAAAAAGACCATTGAGCACCAAACAAAAAAAACTTTAAAATATTATGAAAGATAACTTCTCTGAAAATTAAATTTAATTTACTTTTAAAATTTAAAAAGACAGATGCTTTTCTTTTGTGTTCTGAATTCTGTTTACTTCGGATTATAAAATGCAGTATTTTTAGATGTGTATCTAAGATAGTATTTTTAGATGTGTTTATTGGACAAAAATAAAACGTGCCGGTCTTTAATAGCCTTGAAATATTTGTTACTTCAGTCAAGTATTGCATTGGTGTTTGTCGTTTAATAGTTTTTAATATTAACAATATGTGTGTTTATGTTCTACATTATATAACCAGTTTGTTTTGTCATCGATGTTTAAAGAATCTGTTTCTGCATTGACAAACTGAGAAAAATTATTTGCTCGTCGTGGAATAAGTTTCCAGTTTTCCATAATAGTTAAAATTGTTTTTGTTCCCTATTAAACTATATTTGGACAAAGGCAGTGATAAGTATTGAAATACTTCCACCAATTTATTAAACAATTTTAAATAAAAGTCTTTTTTCTTAAATCTTCGGGTTTCTTTTTTTTCTTGCCTTATTTTTACTGCTCTTGTATCTTTATAAGTACAACATACTCCTTGATGTATCGTGTATTTATGATGAAAAATAAACTATTATTCATAATGTAATCATTTCAAAACATAAACTTAAACATATAAAAGCTGAAAATTTTAAAAAAAGCCGAAAATTTAATTAAAAATTTTCAGTTAAATTTAAAAAATTTAACTGAAACTAAGTTTTAAATTTAACGGAGAATATTTTATTTTTATTATCATGTATTTTTTTTTACTATTGTTTAGATCCCTCACTCTAACAGAGTTATAGCGATATAAGAGAGTCCGATATTTAAGGCTAAAGCAAATCAGGAATAGTGTGCAAAAGTGATCATAATTTAATTCTTACTATTGTTTCTTGGAATAGGGTCATATTGAGAAAAAGCGAGAGGCTGTGGACCACGCATTTAAAAAATAACAAACAACACCCATAAAACAACAAAGAAATAGGCGAATTAACATAATGGTCTCTTGTACTTTTAATTATGTTACGATATATATCAAAGACCAGAGATAGCTTCCTACATCGTAAATTATTGATGTTTGGCAATTGACACGCACGAAATATTTCATGATTTGTGAATGAAATATATCAACGGTCTTTCTTAAAAAGAAACGCATGTGAATAAAGTGCCATTTGAGGATCAATTCATCTCAAGATGATTGGTTTACTGCGTTCAATTCAAATACATTTAGCTATCTCATACTATTTAAAATGGATTCCATTCCCTGCATCTACATATGAGGTGGTATCGAGCTCACAAACTGCTGATGGGCAAATTATAACTTAGCATTTCCTGTGACATAAAAATCTAGTTAACAAAAATGCTAGCACATTTTTTGTAAGAATATAGTTCATATATTTTATTTGAAAATTGACTTCAGCAAGGTAATATCAACTTCAAAATTAATCAAAAATAAATACGTCAAATGATTTGCATTATTGAATGCCCGAGTGTGTATCCAGAAATTTTAAAATTTTAGTACATCAAAATATCTCTTTCACTCCTCACAAAATTAAATTGAATTCCAAAATGCTTAACATTGCCTTCTTGAATTTGAGTTTTTTCCACAACATAATTTTATTTAAAATATAACCTTAGTTCAAAATATTTCATTGCTTTTACGATGAAATTTTTTCAATTCAAGTCTTATAAAAACTGATCTGATAGTTGAATAGTGAAGACTTTGAACTTCCGGTAATGAGTTCGATTATCAACTATAGGAGTTGATGTTTATAGTAATTTGGAATCTATTTTGAACAACTCTTTGTCGAATGAATCCTCATAATGCACAATTCAGAATTATGAATCAAGTAGAAGTCATTAAAATAGTCGGAAAATCATATTGCAATAACGTGGTCTAAATCAATTATTAACATCTTGAGAATTGTTATTTTGGAAAAATTTCGAAAAATGACTTGTACATTCTTTTTTTGGTTAACTCCATGATCCATACAAAGTAGCTCATACATTTTTGTGAGTCTTTCAAAATTGCAAATTGGAAAACAAATTCCTAACAAATTAATCGTTAAAGCATTTGATATATTAAAATTGCATTTGAAATATCAAGAATAGTATTTTCAGTTTATTTTTCATCCTGTGATTAAAAAAGTTCTTGCTTAAATAAATATATTTTTCCTGATGAACTGCTCGTTTATTTAATAGTTTTGTGAGTGTTAAAAAGATAGTCTCAAAATTCAGTTATTCGTCTTTTTTGTGCATCTTGAGAATTTAATGAGCACTTTGAAAATGTATGCCGATTGTGAATTTTGCGAGTAAGTATATGGATTTGATTCTATTTCTCGAAATTAAGTATGCTGAAAATTATTTATAAATAGCACCAGTTTTCAAATACCTTATATAAGTAATATATAAAATTACTACACTAAATCTTAAATTCTTTACAAATCTAACACTAGAAAAATGAAAGTCTCTGCGTATTAGAAAACATCATTTAATGAGATATTTAAATAAGTTTTCATGTTATTTTTGGTCGGATTTGTTTATAAGCTGACTCTATTTTATTGAAATTTGATGTTTTCGTCTTTTCCCCCATTTTATTTAGAATACAAAAGAAGTCATTAAAATCTTAGAAGACTTTGGATTGAGATATTTGAATTAAATAAAAGCAAGATCAGTAAATGAACCAATGATGCGAGGGCAACAGCGGAATAATTAATACTCTGGTTTTCAGCTTAATGGTGTTTTGGATTTGTTTCTACTTTAATGGAGTAAATGTTTATAGTGGTCTAGAATCCAATTTTAGCTCAATTTCCTGTAATAAGAACTTGTGTACAAAATGTGATCGTTGAATAACAAACTAAACCAATGATTCGAGTTCTACATCTCAGCCGTATTATTCATCATTCGACTAAGCACCAATCTCAGATTTTTTACATTCAAATGCAAAAAATAAATTTTTTTTAAACAAATTGTACTCTCTTATGTATCATTTTGTATATTAGCAATCATTTTCAAATTTGAAAGTTTTTCCTCTATAATTATTTTCTATTTATTACAATTTTGTAAATTTTTTACTCTAAACGAATATTTGATTTACAGCGCTCATTTCACTTTGAATTTAAATATAATTTTGTGTGTGGTATGGTACACTCTTTCATTCTTAAATAACTCTTTCATTCCTAATAATAAATAACAACAAGAATGTGTAATATAACTCGCACTGCTATGGTCATTTGTTGTTCTTGAATGCTATTCACCATCGTCAAGAAGAAAAAGTAATATATAGTCGATAGCCATTGCCTGTTCTTTGAAGAATTGCTAATGACTCCCATGAGCTAACATGGTACTTAAGGCTCCAATTTTTTTTTTTAACTTTTTGCCATTCACCTCGTTTTATCAAGCTTTAGTTTTAGTCGTTATTGATATTTCATTGCTTTTACTCAGGCGAAAACACATTGTTGTGATGGCTGCTAACTCTCCCTGGAATTATAGTTCTGAGTTATTAAAAATTCGAGTTTTAGTCACTATAGATTTGACTTGACACCTGATAGTGTTTACTAATATCCTATGTTTGTTATAAGATATTTTGACATCCCCCACGTTTTGACTTTCTGGCAAAATTTTTAATTGGCGTAGACCACACATACGTGTGCAAGCGTGGAAAAATAGAAAACTCTAATCACTAGAAAGATGTCCATTTACTAAACAGCCCATCTGCACACCCATCTGCCATCATTCAACAGTGACTAGAAATGTATCCAGGATCTGACATTCCGAAGAGTCTGGTATTACCTATAAATCAAGGGGAACCTTCGTCTACTTATCTAAAAGAAATTATATTTAATCCCAATTTTCAATTTAAATAAGCCATTTATTAAAAAAAGACGAATAAATTCATTTGAAATTGAAATAGACTGATATTCGTATTTCATATTTAAAACTGTTCCTTATAACGTATTATCTGCTTTTCTGATCTTAATAGACAAACAAACATATATATATATATATATATATATATATTATTCCCGTGAAAATTTATTGAAAAGTTCTCTTCCCAAACCGAAATCAGCCTGCTAGAACAATATAGAATCTTATGAGATAACATTCTGACAACTATTTCTCTAAGAGAAATATTTAACGGCGCGCATATTTTTAAATGCAAAAAATATCGCTTCGCGAAACAATTGATGAGTGCAAGGATCGCTGGAGGCCATGTCACATGATTTATTTTTTAGTTTCAGCTTAACAATAGAGTTCCTCGCTCATAATTCAACACAAATGTTTCCGCGCATTTGAAACAGCTGAGACGTCATCCCCGTCTCAATGTTTTCCGTTATTAATTTCCTTAATAAGGAAGTCGGCAAGCTTTTAATTCCGCAAAATTTCGGTTAAAACGACAATAGTTCATTCTTTGTAGAAACATTTCAGTTTTGAAGATGTATCGTATATGGAATTTGTATATCGATCATCGTTTGAATGATTATGTTCAAACATGTAGAAGTTAAGTGATCCAATTTTATTACCTAGAATTTCAGTTGAGTATTTCCATTCCTTAAAAAATATGTTTTTATTTTATTAAAAAAAAAAAAAAACTGTCGAAAATTGAATTACTAGCTGTCTGATGCGGAAAAGGTAAAATAATTCACCATGATTGATATGAACAAGCCTATAAGAATAATATCTTGCAAAAAAAAAAAAAAAAAAAAAAAAAGCAGATGGGTGTAATACTCAAACTATGAATTCTTAAAGAGTTTTAAAAAATGAGTTCACTACGAAAACGGACTGTTCTGCTGATATTTACAAGAAAACACTCGAATTATCATATGAATTAGAATTTTAATGCACTGAGAATTATTACAATTTCATACAAGAATATTAAATACAAATTAAAAGGAAAAAAGTAGTATATTCATGGATTCTCAGAAGTTCGGGATTGAAATATACATAAAGTGAATAACGCAAAAACGGTCTTTGAGATTTTCAGAAATTTCTCTATATTTTCTAATGGTCATAATATTTTTAATTACTAGGTTGCACGAAAAGAGTATTTCTACTGGGTTCTGTGAGGGAATGAATATTGCTTAAGCATAAAATCATTCCACCGTTGAATATTGCGGACACAAAGATGTTTTTTGACACTCAGCTGTATTAATGCATTCCGAGAAAGACATGCATTTTTTAAGCATAATCTACCAATATGTATTTGGAAAGTGTGAAACATCCGACATTTCTGTACATTCTTCAACTGTAAAATGCCACAAATATTTTCGCAACAGAAGGTTGGTTGGTTGAGTTTAATGGCGCAAGGTCCAAATAAGGACAAGCTGCGCCATTCGTAACAGAAGGACTTATACCTGTAGAGGCTAATGGTATACTTTGCTAACCACAAAAACTTTTCTTTCTACCTAAGTTGAAAAATGCTTCTCAAAATGTCATGCAGAAAGATTTGTATAATCCGAATATGAACTGCATTTTTCAGAGACAAAGTGTTACTAACATCGTTCCTTACAAAAAAATTATGCTACACGAACGATCCAAGTGCGCCAGCTTTTGTCGGTTGCGGCTTCAAGTGGTTCAAGTGGAAAAAGTTTACCTTCTTTCGGAAAAAAAATTGTCATTTGAAAATATAATGATATTTGTTCGTTTTTATAGATATTTATTATTTGCTTAATTCTATCCAAAACGCTGTATCACATTTTGAAATCAGGTCACATATATTGATTAGCTAAAAAAATTTAATAAAATAGATAATATACTTTAAAATTCCCTGTAGTTACAAAGTTGTTAAATGTTGAAGTCAAGTTCCCTTAATCTGCATTCTAATACACTTCCGATCAACAATATATTGGAAAGAACAAAAGCACATTTGTTAAATGTGCAAAAATTATATTTTTAAAAAAATATGAAAAATAATATGCATTATTTTTTTAAGAAAATTATACCATAACAATATAGAAAGAAAGGGGTATCTAGTGCCGAGACATGAATAATTTTCTCATTACTCTATTGATTTGATAGACACTTTGATTTTATGGTGGTTTATGAGAAAATATAATCTTACACAAACATGTCACAGAAAAGAAAGTTTAAAACAATTTCAAAAATCGTCGTAAATTCCATAACCAATAATAAGTTAAAGAATTATAAACATTACTAAAAAATTTTTGAGGATCCCTGTTGTGGGTCTTGCAACTCCCGTTAGGGTATCTACCTAAGTTTAAGAACTCTGATTAGATAAACTGGTTTATGAAACCCCCTCCGGATCATTGAATATTCCTTTTTCTGGAATTGCAATCTTTTAAAGTACAGCCGAGATATAGCGGTAACGAAAAACAGTAAAAATAGTTCCTTATTATCTTTACTTATATTAAGTTATATATTTAAATGCAGTTTTTTTTCAACATATGAATTAAAAGAAAACTGATGATATATTTAAGATAAAGCATCTTAAATATCAAAAACAAATTAGTAAATATGATTTTTAAACTGTAAAAGTAAATAAGTTAATTTTTTTTTAAAACGAGTATTAATATATTTACAGTACCTTCATTAGCAGCTGGTATAAAAATTTCTCCCTCGTATTCATTTTTCCATTGTAAACCTACTTCTAATATCACATTTAAATTTCAGTTAACTATTGAGAAATTATATATTAGAAATATAAGAAATTATAATTAGAAATATGAATTTCAAAAATGAAATAATATGTTAATTTTTAGAACTAATTTGTATGTGATACTTTTAAACAATAATAGTATATGAAACAAGCATGTAAACTGAAATTCAAGATTTGTTTTATAAATCACTTAAAGTAAATGATGCCAAAAGTTAATTGTTGTTCACAAGAAATTGTATTTAATTATGATTTAAAATTTAATTAAAAGAATCTTACACAATTTATTCATTTCAGATAAAAATTTTATTATGTTATCTTTCATTATCTGAAAAGCTTATTTTTCATGCTTCATCGAACATGTTTGCCAAATAACTTCCTCATTTTTGATGAATCGTAGCAAATAATTTTATCAACAATATTTTCAGGATTTGAAATTGTAACTTGTATGTTCTTTTTGTTAAATTTCATGGCACGACAATTTTAATTATTCTTCATTTGTAATCATAATAAAGAGGAATTTTAATTTGTCAAACATGAAAATTTTTTAGATTTATTGCTTAAAGAGATAAATGCTGTAGTTTTTATAGTTTCATTTTGCAAAAATCGATAAATGTGACATTTTTATAATTTATCCTCAACAAATCTCACTTTGGAAATCATTATGACATCCAAAACTAAAATCTTGCTCAATTTTAATGTTTCAAATCGATTATATATATATATATATATATATATATATATATATATATATATATATATATATATATATATACAATAAAAAGTGACAGGGTATATGTTCTAATGAGTAATATTTTACAATACGCATTTTAAACGCAATTATCACTTAGGGGGGGGGAATTAACTGTATTTTTAAAGTATAAAAAACAATATTTATTCTCACAGAGTCTAAATGGGCTGAATTTAATTTGTTACGTATTATAAGCAAATATGTTCCTATTTTGAAAATATTATAAAATAAATAAATAACAAAAATTTACTTACCGTATTTTTTAATATTTAGATTTACTTTTTTCGCACAAGTTATGTATAATTTTTGTTTAATTTTTTCAACAAATCAGCTTTGGTTTTTTTTTTAAAATATTATACTTCTAAAGCATTTAAGTTATAAATATTCCTAATTTCTCTTGAGTTTTTTTTACGGTGTTGTGAAAATTTAAATGAAAGAAAATATGTAATTTGTATTTTAAACTATTCAAAAATATAATTTACTAAAATTAGAAATTAATTTTTGCTCTTAGTAATTTTTTGTTCTCCAAACATTTTTTTACATTGAAGCAATTTAAGATTAAATAAATTGCAAATTATTATCAATAGCCCCACTGAGAGGGAATTCGGAAATTATATGAAAATGAAAACAAAATTAACCATTTGATTTCTAGATCATCTATTTGTTTTCATGAAATTTAAGGCAAATTTTAATTTTATTTGTAAAGAAAAAATTAAATTATATAATTAAATCAAAAGTATTTATTTGTGGGAAAGGCTGTATCGCTCATACATGGAAAAGCGAAACAATATTTGAAAGTCTTTCTACCTTGTAGCGATTTGCAACTGAGGCGTTTCGGGTGAAAACATGTTTTACTCCTCTCAGAACTTGGTGTAAAAACCTTGAATAATCGCTTACATCTGTACTTTCAATGCCAATGAATTTTGAGTAAATTTAGACAAAGAACTCGGGTAGCTGAAACAGGTCATTAATGTCAGAAGTTTTCGTGTTATGATTCAAGAAATATTATTTCATTTAGTAGATATTACTTGCAATATTAATTTGCAAATGTGAAATGCTTGTCTATATCATATGTTAACGAACTTGCAACTGAGGCGTGCCAAATAAACTTACTTATATGAGCCTGCACGTCACAGGGTAAAAAATATTTGAATCAATTTGATTTCCATGGCTATAAATTCAAAGTTATGGAATGGAGATTAAAACTATAGTTTTTTTTGGTTTAAATATATATTATTATGCATTTAAAGGTATTTATTAATGTAAAAATAAATAGCATAAAATGTAACAATTTCTTTCACATAAATAAAAAAAAATTCAATTATTATATATCTTTTAAATATAGTTATTAAGGAAAAACTAATCAATTTAATATGAACATAGTCACTCCAACGTTTCTTATAATATTGGAATATTCTATAGAATAGTATAGAGTATCACAAAAAATTTTTCTGTGTGTCAAACGTAGTGTTCTTAATATACATAAAATATATAACCATTGATTGTGGATCCCTAGTCCATATTGTTAACTTACACAAATTTGTGATGCTCCACTTATTTGCTAAGACAATCACTTTTACTAAATTTAGGTAATTTTTTTTATCAGATAAAGTATGTTTTTATTAAGCATATAAATTTCATATGATTAGAAGATTTTAGAAAATTTTGCAGGAAATTATTTTGATGATTAAATTATACCACATACTTTATATTTGAAAACTTTTACAGAAGTACTATTAAAGGATTTTTATTAAGGCAAATTTATTTAATTTTCCTATTATCTATTTAATTTTTCTATTATGGGATTATTCAACTGTATGCTAAATATATACAGTTGAATAATCCCTTAATTAAAGAAAATTGTATTCCTTTAAGAAAATGGAATTTTTTTAGTTACATTTAATTTTTTATGCATGTTTGTAGATAAATAAATTAGTTCTTTGGTCAAATAACACTAAATAATTTATTATGTTTGTCAAAATCTTGTTTTGATTTGCATAATACAAGTATTTAATTTTACTTTTGATATTTTGATATACAATTTTAAGTTATGGTTTAGAAAACTTGTGGTTAGTTTTTAGTTTATAATAGCAAAGCAAGCTATATTATTTAGAATCTAATGTTAATAATTTTCTCAATAAAATTTAACACTTTATTAATTTAAATATTTATTAATATAGAAGCTACAGCTCAGCTGTAGTGGTTAATAATCAGTATGAATTCCATCCAACCAAATCAGTAGAATTCTACATTTATCAAATATTTGTGGGTTCAACGACTTTAAAAATTATTCTGACCCTTTTCCTTCAAAGCAGAATGTTTAGATAATGTGCCATAAATTGCTTCATTAAAATGAATACCAAAATTTGAGTGATAAATTTGGGAAAGTGAATCTTTTGTGCTAATGTTTAGTTAAAGTAATTTTAACGTTACTGATGTGTTGTGTTCAAATCAAACAGTATGAATTCGAATGAAATTTATTGAGAACTCTTGATGTAGTTGGCTCTTCTTTATTAAAGTGGTTCTTTATTGAAAAAATTATTTGTTAAAGGGCCATTTTTTAGCCACTAAGAGCATTTTGACGAGTGAAATTTCTTTTTGATTTATAAAACAAATTATTTAAAAGTCTGTAGATATAATTGTATGAATACATATTATACACACAAACAAACACACATTATGTATAGGAGAAAAAGTAAAAAGAAATAGGACCTTCGTTTATTTATTTTTTAATATATGATAATGGATTCCTTTTATTCTAGTCTGTAATATATAGATTTCATGGTATAATATATTAAAAACTAATGATCTTAGATATTTGTTCATAAATTTGAAAATTAACATACATATTCATTAGATATTTTAAATAAAGTTAACAGTTTCCTTAAAAAAGCATTTTTTCCCTGAATTTTATTGAAGTTAGAACTTTTAAAAGAGAATTAATTTATCTTAATTTATATGATGACGAAATTTTTAAATTATTTTTAAGTTGCATTATTTTATTTAATTCATAAGATTATTTATGTGAATAAGTTTTTAGAAAAATTTTCACTGTGTTATCAGTGAGGCTAGTCACCGTTGATTAGATTTTATAAGATCTCAATCCATATAGTCAAAGTATTTGAAAAGAAACATACTAATAAACTATTTACATATGGTAAGCACATGTTTTTGTATTTTAAAAGAAATGTTATTGGTAATTCATATTTCTTTGTAATTGCATCTATCCACTTAAATAGTATGTCCAGACAATAAACAAAATTATATGTCGTACTTGGTAATCTAGCCTTCAGTAGCTGTTGTAGCCATTGATGGTTTTCTTTATATTCAGAGTGGTTGCCATTCATATTGATGAACGTCATTCGACCGATTTTCTTCACTACTATCTGTGGTTTTCAGGAATGGTTTTCCATAATATAAACATATTGATATTAGATATCATGCTATAAGTTGATAGCAATTCTAGTGAAAGATACATGGCCTAATTCAGATAAACAGAAATGTTTGGAAAATAAGAACAAATAAGGTAATAAAAGTCATAATATATAAAGGCATTGTGAAATTTGTTAAAGTGTAGCTATTATCTTAATCCAGCCACATTGTAAGACAAACTAGTTGTTGAATGGCAAAATATTAACACTAGAAACTAATATCTAACAATCTTAGATAAAGACCGAAAAGAGATATGGCTGTTCGATGTTCTAAATGATACAAAATGGTTGAAGATAATCAACTGGAAAAAGAAGACAGAGTTGTCTGAAAAATGATTGTGTGGCAGGTTAATAGGCCCATCTTGAACTGTAAAGTTCACAACAAGAAAAAAATTTCCAATGAAAGAGATCGATAGGAATGAGCTGGAGGTTCCATCATGTCCGCTGGCGATTTCTTGTTATTGCTGAAATAATCCCGCAATAATGACCTACATAAAAATTTAAAAATGTATCAGAAGTTCAAAATTGTATTCCTTCCTGTCTGAAAAAGATTTAAAAGTAGCATCTTTTGAAAAGAGTTATATCTTTTTTGTTACTTAGTTGTAAAACTTATTATTATCTAAAGGAACAATAATTGACTAGAAAATAGATATAAACTTCACATGTAAGTTAATATTTTAAAATCAAAAGCAATAAAAAAATGCTCATTTAATGAAATAAAATGCTTCCCTTTTTACCATAATAATAGTAAGTAATTTGAGAATCATTAAATACTATACATATAAATAAAAATTAAAAATAAAGCTTAGAAACAAAATTTATAATTATAAATAACTAATACCAGATATAAAATTTTAT
>JAPDSC010037826.1:64661-88033 GCA_026290005.1 Latrodectus geometricus
ATATATAAGTAATTTATTATTTAAGCTTCCACATAAGACATTATTTAAACTATAAGTACTTATAGCGATTGATTTTTTTAACTAAATGTTTAATTTTTAAAAATTTAAAATTTCTTCTGATCACATGTAAGCAGATTAAATTGGAAAACATAAAAATTAATGAAAAAAATTTTATTCACAAGGGTATGTTACATTATAATTGCTATCAAATAATAAGGCACGCGTGTTTTTTTTTTTTTTAATGAAAAGTATTAGTACAAGTAAAATTATATCTCCTCTTTCCTTTAGTATTGCAAATGTAGTTGATGCTTTACGAAATTGATTCTTTATAACTTAAACATATAAATGAATTGTTCTAAATTAAATAATATGTCTCTTTTTCGTAACAGATAATAATATAATAACAGCTACTAGCATTATCTGCAATTTGTATTTCGGGAATTTCGCCTTTGTTGATTTATATTAATGGCTCTGACATAGAAATTGGTATTTGAAATATAAGTATATCATGTAAAAGCGGCTATTTTTTCCCTAATAAATTTGTTCTGAAAATCAATTTTTAGCTGTTGACTGTATGTTTAGCTGTAAAATTTCAACACATAGTTTGTAGCTTCTTTTTAGCATTTTGCAGATTCAATGAGATCCATATAGTTTAACATAGATTTCTTCCTTAAGCAATAAAATTCACGAATAGTAAGCTCAGATCTTGGCCATTCTATCAATATTTCATCATTTTTTCACTGTTTCATGATGCTGGTTGGATGATAGCAATTTTGTATGCAACTCATTTATTTTTGGAGATCACGAAAACCTCTTTTAAACACTAAAGCATTATGAAGCGGTAATTAAATAACAGTAACTGTGCTTTTTACGTGATATATTTTGCTTACAATTTTTTATCTTCCCAAATTTTAATGAAGTTGTGCTTACAAAATAAAGAGTTAAATCTAATTTCTGGATCCTACGAAAAGTTCTAAACTACATTCCTAGTTGAGAATCTCAGTCAAAAAATAAATTAAGAACAAGACCGTTGTCTTTCTATATTGATATATGGAAGATTATATATCAATGCTTCACTGTTGAAATATTGCGCTTCTATTTGGAAGAAATATGTTAATATGGGAAGGAAACTATGACATATTTGTAATAAAGGGACCGATTAAACTTGATTATTCTTAAATGTTTTTAATTAGCTATTTATTGATTCGCTATTGCTTTCATGTGATTTTTTACAGTAGTTGCTTACATGTATTTTTTAAGAATAGCGTTATTGTGATTTCCGTGGCATTTATGCGGATTTTATGATTTTATGGTACAAACAGATTTTAAAGCGTGTTTGGTAGATGATATCTTTTCAGGTTTATTTCCATGAGAAATGTTTTCAATATCATAATTGATTTCCATCTGTAATTAAAGTAATTTAACATTTGCTATTTGGATAGATAACCTAACCATCGAAAATTGTAGTATAGCTCTTTATGACATCCATAGCAATATTGCTTCTGGGAGAAATGTTTGTAAATAAAAGGCTATATTTTGCCATTGTTTAATTGATAACCAACTGATGAATGTGCAGAAAGTAGCAGTATGACGTCCATCTTTTAGTGTTCAATAATACTGGGATCTAACTTACATTCAGAAAAGCATGATCCTATTATTAAGCATCACCATGTAATATTTGCTTTAAAAATGCCTGGCATAACTCTGATAATGCTTGGCATAATTCTGACTTCAACAATGAGTATATTTTTCAAGACAATCTTTTAAGTTAAGGTTATCGATGACCACGTTATCCTAAATTTGTTTGAATTATCAGTACATCTGCCATCGCCACCAAGGTATATGTTTGAAGCAATGGCCATGAGACTGATTGCTTTGCAATGTCGTTTTGGGTGACATCATTCAAATTCAAAGAGTTTTTTTTATTATTATTATCGAAATCAGATCTTTACATGTAATCTTCGAAGCCTCTCTCGGGCTAAGGGAAGTTTGCTGGTACACCACAGAATCGTCAGATAAATACTTAGCTTTCTGCCTTTATAACAATTCTTGGTTTTGAATCCTATCTCGAGGATTCAATGGATACTGAAGCTCTCAAACAATAAAATAACAAAATTTTTTGAAGAATAACATTAATCGTAGAACATTTTTTAAATTGTTACTTTGAATCAAGAAAAAAAAACTGGCTTTAAAATGTTCTAATCAAAAATTTTAAAGCATATATGAATTAAGCTTATAAATTCTATTAAATTTTAATAATATTGTAAAAATCAAATATTTAAAAAAAAAGGTTAATTTGTGGTTTAGGTCCCCTACTTCGCCAACTCACGAATTTGAAGCGTTTTCTCATGCATGCTCAATAATTACTCGTTTGTTTCAGCCTTCTTATTGGTCGCTAATTAAGTTTCACTTTGAAATAGCGGTAGAATTTTCGCCATGGCATCGATGTTTTTGAAAACGCGCTAAGGAGGGAACCTAAAGCGCATTTTCACCAAAAAAAATTTTTTGAAGTCAATTTCTACTTAGGTCAACAATTAAATATTTTATTTTTAATTACTTTTTATTAAATTTCGTAATTCCCGTTTGCGAAGCAAATGTCGATACCGTTAATATAGCTTGTTTAATTTATTGCTTCAACGAGATTCGACCCGAAAAGATGAAGATGCTAAACCGACACTCTACTTTTGCCACTACAAGGAAAATTTTGTATTTCGCAATACTGCAAAATGTCCTTTAGGAATAATTTTCATATATTTTTCAAACATTGTATGAATACTAATGAACAGTGTTATTGATTATGAATAATATTACATAATCAATAATATTATTCATTAATTTTCATACATTTTATTTTTATACTGGAATTTCTATTTCAAATTAGAAAATTTCTCTCTCTCGCTCACATATACACATTTCATCTCTCTCATTTATTTATTACAAAACCACAAAGTTGAATTTTCAAAAGAAGTAATTAACTCATTTATACAAGATTATAAAAAAAATAAAAAAAAAATGTAAGAAATCCGAAAATAGTTACTGTTGATGCCAACAGATGGTACTCATATTCTTTTTTTTTTTTTTTTTTTTTAAAGCATATCCTTATTGTAGACTCTTCGTAAAATATCTATGAGAATTTATCTGCTCTTCCGAAATGACACACAAATACCCGCACGTAGATATGTTTACATATGTATACATGGGTATACATTTGAAAGCACATACTTTAAGGTACAAGAAAATTTGTGCATTTCAGGTAATTGTCCTAGCAAATTCAGCGATTTCAATTCCTTAATGAGAATAATGAGGCAAATATCAAAGATTAAATTTAAATTATGCTTAAATTAAGATTAATTAAATGTCAATTTCAATTTTCGCTTCGTCACAATATGATAACTGTTTCATTCTCATGCTTAAAAGATGGTTTTAACTGAAATGATGCTTTAAACATGTTTGTGGAAGAAAGCAAACGTAAGGGTATTTGAAACCAAACCTGGAATCTTTAGATAAAACTTGATCACTCCATGAAATTATGCTCCTTTTAAAAAAGCATTAATATTGGCACTTTGTAGTCACTCAGCTGATGCATTCATTTCCACAATCGCTTGAAAAATGACAGTTGAAGTTATTCAATAGTTTTGAAAGCTTCTACGACTCGGCCGTGATTTTGGCTGGTGACAGGTCCTCAATATTTATATTAACCCTTTGAGTACATTCGACGAGTGAGACTCGTCATCTGCTTACATCAATACAATACAGTTTCAAATTATTCAATACTCAAAAAGGTAAGCGTTTAATGCATACAATTTTTTAACATATTTTTCCCCCAATAAATTTGTATAAAAACATCCAATTTCTATCAAATATAATTTTTTTCTTGATTAGGAAGGTTTTTATTAAATACATGATCAGATTACAACTTAATTCCATCTGTTATTTTGTATTGAGTACAACTCGAATCATTTTAAAAATATCACGTTTGATACTTCAATTGATACCCCGATTCTGTGGCATTTTTGGAAACGAGCAGGCCGATGTTCTTGCAAAACATTATTCAAGACTTCTTGAAATGAAATCTTCAGTACTTCCATTCCATTTTATAAAACTGCTATTTCATATAAATAATCAAGAACAGTTGTAAATTTCAAATTCAAAATAGGTTTAAATTAAAGTGTTGAAGAGATCTTCATTTAAAATAATCCTAAATCAATTATGGTGTAATTCTGTGGATTTGTTCAGCGTTTTGAGGGATCATGGTTGATTGACAGAACATCTCCATAACATTTGAATCTGTGCCAACCATACCTATTTTGTAATTCGGTAACACCAAAGAATAGGGGCTGCCTTTGTCCATAGGCGTCAATTTATGGCGACTCTCGAACGGCTGTGTACTGGCGAACTAAAGAACGATTGAAGCATTAATTTAGGTCACTCCCCTATTTCTAATTTGTTAATTGCTTTTTGTTTTAGTAAAAACGCAAAATTTTTTATTATTATTCATTTATTTATTGTTTCTGGTGTATTATATAAGAAAGCACATTTATTGACGCCAATTGTTTAAAAACTATATGAAACAATAACTTTTTGAAATTCAAACGCCAATTTCATTGGTTGATTCTTTGCCTAAAAGAAATAAAAATATAATGTAAACTGCGAATATATCATAGTGATTTTTCTTTGTAAAATATTATTGAAAACCATTCAAAATGCTAAATCCTGATCATACAAAAGTGGCTCAATGGGATCACCAAAATAATAAATAAATAATACATAAATTTTCAAATAAAGAATCTGAATTGATACCATTGTTAACTGCTGACTTCTTTAGAAATATTGTAATAAGGATTTTTTATGTTAACAATAAATATGATAAATATTAAGAGTAAAATATTAGAAATTCTAATTTAAATCGCTGTGGTACTGTTATAATTCTTTCTTAAACTATTTTTAAAACAAAATAGGGAATCGTTATTTATTCTATCTCAGATTTACATGTGATTTTCAAAGGTCTTATTAATGGCTGAATACATTCAATGTGTTCGTACACAAAGATTGTTTGGAGGAAGATTTTAGAGATTCTGAAAAACTCTGGCAAATTAAAAAGGAAAGGTAATGAAGAAAAATCATTTTAGATAAATCATTATCAACGGTAAATAAATAGGTAAAAAAAAAAAGATAAAAAAAATTTTGAAAACATTTAAATAATCCTTTCCGATGTAAACTAACCATAAAGTGGATATTACGATTTATTTATTGCTTGCCTAGACAATCAAATATTAATATATAATGTGCTTTATATGCTACATAAAATAAATTTATCTTTACTTAATGAATAATAATCATTTGTTTTTAATAGCAGTACCAAGAGAGATAAATCTTCAATAATAATAAAATCCCACAAAGCTATTGGCCAAAAGTTTCTTTCCAACTGCTCACTGAAGTGCTAATCCCACTGACACATTGACTTGTTTTTGATGGGTGGACAAAATTGTATATTCAACATTATTGGTGAAAACAATTATTTGTTTAACTCACACACCAATTATAAGTAAAATAAAGTGACGTACACATGATCTCAACTGTAACAAAAGAAACAACCACTTTATGGTTAATAAAGTGAAAATGGAATATTATTTTCATCGTACTGCATCAATATATATTCAGTGAATTGTGGACAAGTTCATTTTATGAGGTTGTAGAAGTTCCAGTGTTGCGTGTGTTCTTTTAAATAATTAATTTGAGACTTCTTACAAATAATAATGTTTATTTTCAAGTGAATAAATGTGGAACAAAATTTTAGAACATCGTCTTACAAAATCGTCTGATTACAAAGCTCGTTCAACTAGCACGAGACTAGTCGAATTACGAAGAATTAATCTTCTGTTATATGCCAACTGGAGGGAAATAAAGAGCCACCGAGTGCACACACTCGATGGCATCATTACAATGGTGTAACATCACTACAGAGTATCCTCCCAGTGACAAAGTCACGATACCTAATGTGACAAAATTCCATTAAGTTTTCTGGAAAACATAGAAAAATGAAATTTTTAAAGAAAATACAAATATATACAATGATAAAATATATGAACAAGTTTGCATTTTGTTTTAAAAAAAAATTGAAAAAGTTTTATATATAGACACTGTAATTGAAATTTTCATTAGATTATTACTTTATTACATATTCTTGTATTAAATGTTTTGGAAATCGCACACGTCTTCCTGATCTGGTAGTGATAGATTTTGGTTCCAAATTTTGTGAAGGCAATGAATTGACTTTTATGTTTTTAGAATTTGGAATTGGCATGGGATCAGTTTTAATCTCATCAGAAATTTTAAAAGCAGGTTTTATGCGATCAATTGAAACAGTTGTTTTCTTATTATTGAGATCAATTACAAATGTTTTCTCTGAACGCTCTAATACCAGGTGTGGTCCAGTGTAAGGTGGAGTCAAAGGAGGACGAAACTTGTCCACTCGTAAAAATATGTGAGAGCATGTTTTTAAATTTGGATGTACAAAAAATTTGGACTTCCATGCGTTGTAGTGGTTGTAGGACTTATTTTACGCATGGGTGATTTTAAATTAGTTACATAATTTTCATCTATTGGGATTTTTAAAGAATTTTCATTGAAAATATCCGATGGTAGACGTAAAGTTGTTCCATAGACAAGTTCTGCGCTTGTAACATTTATGTCCTCTTTCAACGCTGTGCGTATTCCCAAAAGAACAATTGGTAGAATTTCAGTCCATTTAGACGTGTCGTGGGCCATGATTGCACTTTTTAAATGACGGTGGAAACGTTCGATTATCCCATTAGAACTCGGGTGATAGCTTGTGCTATGAATTCTATTAACACCGAGCATATTTGTGAGCTCTCGAAAATGGTTCGATTCGAAATTTCTGCCCTGATCGGTGGTTATGGTGATAGGACAACCGAAACTGGAAATCCATCCTTCCACAAGTGCCTTGGATGTGCTTATGGCAGTTGTATCTTTCGTTGGTATGACTTCTGGCCATCGGGTAAATCAATCTATTACTGTCATACAATATTGAAAATCATTAGAAATGGGAAGAGGACCAATAAAATCAATATGGATATGAGAAAATTTTGCATCCGGTTGTGAAAAGGTGCCTATTGGAGCTTTAGTATGCTTAAAAATTTTGGATTTTTGACATTTTTCACAAGATCGAACTTTGTTTTTGATATCTACTTTCATATTTGGCCAAACAAATCGTTGTGTTATTAAATTTGTGGTTGAGGGTATACCCGGATGAGAATAATAATGTAAATTGTCAAAAATAATTTGTCTAAAACTTTTAGGAATAAAGGGTCTAGGTTGAGAAGTAGAAAAATCACAAATTAAATTTACATCTTCCAAAGGAAAATAATGCTTTAATTGAAAAGATGTACTATTTGAATTTAACAAATTTTTCAGTTCATCATCAATCTGTTGCTCCTTTTCTAGTATTTTAAAATTTAAAGTTGGGGGCTTCGAAATTGATTCTATTTCAATACGTGAGAGAGTGTCTGCTATTATGTTTTCCACACCTTTGACGTGTCGAATGTCAGTCGAAAATTGAGAAATAAAATCTAAATGCCTTAATTGGCGGGGTGAACATTTTTCTGGTTTTTGTTTAAACGCGTAGTTTAGAGGCTTTTGATCTGTATAAATTGAAAAATTTCTACCTTCAAGCATGTGCCTAAATTTTTTAATTGAAGTATATATGGCTAGTAACTCGCGATCGTAGGTGGACCAATTTTTTTGACTTTTATTTAATTTTGTAGAAAAAAATGCTATCGGCTCCCAGTTATTTTGACTAAATTGCATTAGAGAACTTCCAATCGCAAAATCTGAGGCATCTGTCCATAAACTTAATTTAGCGCCAGGAATTGGATATTTGAAGAGGGTTGCATCAGCCAAAGCTTTTTTAGCATTTAAAAAGTCATTATCAGCTTCCTCAGACCATTCGAGAGATTTTTCGGGTTTCTGGGTTTTACGAGGAGACTTTTTTTTATTTTTATGCCCTTCAAGAAATTTATTTAAATGATGTAAAATATGAGCTGCTTTTGGAATAAAACGTCTGTAGAAATTAAATAGTCCTAAAAATCTCCGTAATTGAGTTAGGTTATTTGGCTTAGGAAATTTTAAAATAGCTTTAACTCTATCAGTTAAAGGTTCTATTCCAGCTTCTAAAATTTTAAAACCTAAAAATTGTAAGCTATTTTGTCCAAAAGTGCATTTAGAAGTGTTAATAGTTAAGCCATAATATTTTAATCTTTCAAAAAGAGCTCTCAGATGTAGTTCATGTTCTTCGTGAGAATTAGAAGCAATCAAAATATCGTCAATAAAGACATATACACCGTTTAAACCTCTAGTTACTTCATCAATAAAACGCTGAAATGTACTTGAAGCGTTGCACAGACCAAACTGCACGCGAGTACTTTCAAAAAAACCGAAAGGTGTTATAATTGCAGTTTTGTGAATATCTTCGGGAGCAATCGGAATTTGATGAAAAGCTTTAACTAAATCAATGTGAGAAAATATTTTGGTTCCGTGAAGTTCACTGGTAAAATCTAAAATGCTTGGGACTGGATATTTGTCTTTAACAGTTTGAGAATTTAACGCGCGATAATCTCCGACTGGACGCCAGTCAAAACTTCCCTTTTTAGGAACTAAGTGAAGTGGTGATGAAAAATTGCTTTTCGATGGGCGCATATGGCCTAAATCAATCATATGTTGGAACTCAGTTTTTGCAATTTTTAACCTATCTGGTGCCAAACGACGAGGTTTACCAAAAACTGGTGAACCCGAAGTTTCAATTTTATGTACGACGTTATGCTTGACAATTTGGTCTGAGCAAATAGGTTTAGTAATTTCATTAAATTCATTTAACAATTTGAAATAACCATCATTACCAAAAATAGTTTTAACAGAAATAATATCAGTAGATTTAATAATACCATGAGAGGTGAAAATGCGCTTTAGGTCCCCTACTCTGCCAACTTAACGAAAGTGTGCTGTGGGTCCCGTACTTGGCGGGTTTTCAAAAAAGCTGTTGCCATGGCGATAATGGAATACGATTTTTAACTAGTCAGCAACCAATGAAAATGACCGATTTTTCAAACTGAAACTAATTAACGACCAATGAAAATGCTAAAAGAAAAAAACCAATTAATGAGCATGCGCGAAAAAACGCAAACTATTTCCTACGGAGGTTGCCATAAAGAGCTCATTGGGTATAAAAACGTCCGGTTTACCACGCTTGGTGCATTTATCGCCAAGTTGGCAGAGTAGGGGACCTAAAGCGCAGATTAACGAAAAAGTCAGCACCTAAAATAGAATTCGATACATCACAAATGTAAAAAGGAAAAACAAAGTTTCTACGAAGGCCAAAATCAAGTGATAATAATTTCTTACCGTAAACCTTGATCATGGTATTGTTTGCTGCTGTAAAAGTCGGAATTGGTGAATGCTGTTTGTCTTGTTTCGTAGCAGGTATAATAGAATAATCACTTCCAGTATCAACTAGAAATGTTCTATTTGTTATTCTATCCCGAACGAAAAGGCGACAATTTGTAGGAGGCAAGACGTATGTCGCATCTACTCCTGCTTGTTGCTGTTTTCCTGGAAATTGCAGGGTTTTACACATTTTCTTGCTTCTTCTTTAAACTTTTTGGGGTAGAAACACATACCGGACGAGTTTCCTCATGGTGACAAACTTTTACGGCGATTCCGAAAACGCAAAAAGTTCTGATTTCGTGATCTGCTTCGAGCTCGTAATTCTGCAACTTCTTTCCTTAGAGCTCTTACTTCGGACAAAAGCTCAGCACTGCTTTCAGTGGGACAAATTTCACTCACTCCGGCTGGAGTGACCTCAAGTATCTTGTCGCCAACTTCAGCTGCTTTACTTGAAGTTAAGGACGGAATAGCTGCGAGTATACTAGATTGGATGTTCTGTGGAAGTTGGCTTAAAAATAACTCTAGCAGTAATGTTTCAGATATGTCGTGGGATTCAGCTCGTCGTTTCATTATTCTCAATAATTCACTGGGCTTCCGATCTCCTAGTTGTTCGCCGGCCAAAAGCGTTCGTATTTCCTGCGACTTCGTTTCCCCACATCGAGCAATAATTTCTTGCTTTAAACGAGAGTATGGGTCTGTTTCATCTGGAGTTATTATTACATCTCTGACTATTGCTGCGACTTCAGGAGGAAGATGTGCCAGACAGTGGTTGAATTTAGTTCTCGCTTCAGTTATGGGCTTAGGTGCTGCTAGTTGAAATGTCGCTTCTACCATATGAAACCAGAGATTTGGATCTGATAAATTAAAAATGGGGATTTTCACAGCTGATGATTCTGCCATTTTTAAGACGAGTTACTTGAAATCCAAAGTGAAATTCCAAAATAAATCCTTGCAAAATCACTGTTCAGAAAAAAAATTGCAATTTTTGGCAAATGCTTGTAGACGTCAGCGGTGATACCAACTTATTATTTATGTCGCACAATGAATAATGAAGCAGTTAATATTGTATAATCCCAGTTGCCAAATGTGTCGCCAAAATAATCACGTAACTTCAAATTTAATCACCATTTTTCTGTACCAACGTTTTTTTTTAAAAAATAGTTTCACTGAATATTTATCATAGACAGTATTGGAGACAAAATGGAAACAAATTGATGACAAAGGAACAAAATGGCGAAATAAGTATCTGTGCAGAATTGCTTTTAATCTATTCGATTCAAAAAGTTTATACTGCAGACGTATCAAGCGAAAAAAAATTGCTTACCATATTCAACAACATAATTGGAATCACGTCCGGGTCACCATTGTAGAAGTTCCAGTGTTGCGCGTGTTCTTTTAAATAATTAATTTGAGACTTCTTACAAATAATAATGTTTATTTTCAAGTGAATAAATGTGGAACAAAATTTTAGAACATCGTCTTACAAAATCGTCTGATTACAAAGCTCGTTTAACTAGCACGAGACTAGTCGAATTACGAAGAACTAATCTTCTGTTATATGCCAACTGGAGGGAAATAAAGAGCTACCGAGTGCACACACTCGATGGCATCATTACAATGGTGTAACATCACTACAAGGTGAAGATACTGCATTTCATCCACAATTATTTTATTTTTTACAATTATTTTATTTTTTGCAAGGACTTAATTTTTTAAAAAATTTAACCAAAATGTATTTTATTCTTAAAGTGAAATATTCATGATCATTGCAAATGCTTCAAATTTTATGAATCACATCGAAAATCATCGCCAAATCGAAGGCATTCTCAACGTTTCATGTTCATAATGTGCTATAGAATCGCAACAATCCTGATCCTTCATTGAGTGCTTCATATAAGAAGAATCAACGATATTTTGATTTTTTTAATCATAATATATAAGGGGTATAAAATATGAATAACTTTGAATGTGTGTGATAATGCTTTTTCAGATAAAAGTTCTTCTATACAGTACATTTAATTTTAATTATTTTTATTTTAAAATTTTCAATCTTTAGTTCCATTTTATCAACATATTTTAACATTTATATGCAAATAAAATTCACATTCTAACTATCCACTGAATTTTTGTCCGGATTGAACTCACCACGTCAATCATTGAATGGAATGAAACTACATCAGAATTTTGAACACTGGCTGAAGTTAAGAATAAAACTATTCGTTTGAAACATTTTCATTACATATTTTGTGCTTACGACTTTGATTTCGATATTTGACGCTTTCGCAATCAATTTAAATCATAAATCTCTTCTGTTAATTTGCTTATGCTGCAATGTATGCCATTGTGGCGACCACTCCACTAAATAAGGAAATGATATTTGAACTGATATGAACTCACAATGTTTTAATCATCTTTGAAGTGAACTAAAGGGATTTGCACGTAAGCGTTATAAGTCAGGGAACAACTTTGATATACCCCCAAAAAATTAAGTGCCAAATCTTGCACTCCCTACGGACTTCTTAGGATTGCTGTTTCTTATTTTGGTGTTGCCAATTTAAGTTTTTTCAGCTTTTAGGTTTTTGCTATTGACAAATTTAGTATTTTCTTGTATTTTGTACCATTTTTTGAATTTTTTTTTGAAGTTTTTTTTTGTTATTAAAAGTTTTGTATTTAGCGAGAATCCATTTTGACGAGAAAAAAAGGCGCCAAAAATAGGTATTTGGCTTGGCGCGAAAAAAAAGTCGCCAAATGTCCGATTTGGGGGGGGGGTATATCAAAGTAGTTCCTAAGTCAGAAGTGAGTTGTTAATCTTGCTTTTCACTTGTTTGTATTTAATAAAATATCTTGTTGGTTTAATTCTATTTAATTTATAGATATTATTAAATATTTATAACATCACGACACTCTTCTACTTGAAGAACAGAGCAGGTGGTCCATTCTTCCTTTTAAAAATTGCTCTATCTATCCGTAATCACTGGGCGTAGGAAAAATATGCCTGATCCTATACAAATAAATATGTATCTGATCTTCTCACATCTTTTAAATTTCCGCTGTGTAATTTTTTAAGGATAGTAATACTTACTTTACCTGAAATTTGAAAAATAAATGCTTCTGCTCACTACAGAGAATGTGTTTTTGATTTTCCAAATGTGCCACCTATAGAAAATGCATTGATTCGAGTATGTTTATCCGTATTCCAATCTTTAATAATTTCATAAGTAAAAGAAATTTTCTTGTATTTCACACCTTTTTCTATTTGTTTTCAACAAATCTGTTCATAAGACTTCATTTCTTGCTGTTAAATAGCGTTTTGAACAAAGTTAAGAAATTAGTAAACATTGTTACTTTTTCAAATCACACCGTTTCCTTAAAAGCTATGTACACGTTTTCCATTGTATGTTACAGTCCATGAAAGCTGGCGGACTTATAAACCACTACTATTTACATTTTACCTTTCTAAAAACTAGTTCTTGCACAACTTTTAAAGAACAATTCCTCACAAGGAGTATCCCGTTGCTTAGCAAGAATATATTTAATCTTATATTTGTATGTTTTTACAGTTTACAATCATTTAAATTTTTTTTTTTTTTATGAATTTTTAGCTTTTATGCATACGCTAAAGTCGTTGTACTGCTATCGAATTATTTTGTAAATGAGTAATAAAACACCTTTGTTGATACTTATATAAATTAGTTTGAATAATTTTGGTTTCTCTCATTAGAGAATGCATAAGTAATGAACAGTCAGTATTAATTAGCTTAATTTAATATTTTATCTTGTAAATATGTCATTTAACCTGTTTAGAAATTATTTTCTTTAAAATTTGTCAGAAAATCAATAAAATATTATGCAACTATTTTGAAAACTAATATAAGTTGTCATCACTTATTCTTAATTGAAAAAAGTAAACTTGGAAACATTTCTGTAGAAAATAATGCAGATAAAAACAAATATTGATACAATTTAACTTTTCAAAAAATTTTGAACTTCAATAAATAACCTCATTGCATATTGTTTAGTATGATATTAGAAAATATTGAAATAAATGTTTTCTCTTTATAAGGGTTTTTGTACATATTATTTCCTTGCATATCAATACTATGATTATGTACTGGAATATAAAATGTTTATATATACGTTTGTAATTCCGTTACTTTTATATCATCCATAAAACAAGGAAATTCTTTAAGAGCAAAATTTTTGATTCGAACTGTTTCTTCTTCTGGGATCTCAGATTTCAGTATAAAATCCCATCATAAAGTCGATACTATAACTTCAAATTTAGACGTTATTAATTTTTTATACACTTTTTTTGGGACATCACTGTTTTTCCTTAATATCAGCTTAATATTTCAGTCTCATTGTTCTTGTTGCCTAACGAAGTATGTCAATTTTGATTGCATATCCTAAAATGTCCCTCATAATTATCATTCCTTCATCCTTGTTAAATGTTATGCTGAAACTCAACTTCTAATACAGTGGAAATGCCGTTGAGGCAAAAGATACAAAACAATTTTTGTCGCAACCTAACCAAATCTATATTTATATCTTTGCATATTCATATATTTTCACGTGAAATGCATTTTCAGTGTTGAATAAATGACATACATTTTAAGTTTAATAAATTATAGAATTAATATGTAATGTTTATTAAAAAAAACGTCTTAGTCACTGTCTAAGTAAAAAAATAAAGATTTTATCTCCAGAAAAAAATTTAAAATATGAAATTATTGCTTTTATCAGATTTCGCCTCGTATAAGTTTCGACGTATTTTATCAAAAATTGCATCTATTCCTCGAAATTTGCTGGGATAAAGTTGTAAGCAAAAATCGGGAATCGGTATTTGATTTGAAACAAAATCTTATTTGATTGAACGGAGGAACGTTTCAACTGTAATTTGATGAGAATATCAAACGCTCTCACCAGAATTGCATTTTTGCATTTGTAAAAAAATCAATACAAGAATTTTCCCTTGAAAAATTTTAAAGGAATTATCAATTTAAACAACCGTAAAATTAATTTAAAAAAAAACCTGTATGATTTGAGAAATAACCTTTGTTTTCTTTTACTATTATTGTGCTTATTTTCTGTTCTTTCGAAGTCTATAAACACAGCTGCTTACCTGCTGAATTTGGTCAAAGAACGTGTATGACCCATTAGATCTTTCTTTTTGGTTCTTTTTTTTAATCAAAAATATCCGAACTGTGTGGTAGCCGAATGGTTAGCGGCTCTTGCCATCAGTTCAGCAGTTCAAATTCCAATTAGGCTTCGGCGTTTGTAGAGGTTCGAAATCCACTTTAGACCAGATCTAACTAGTTCTTGTCAGCAAAAATGGACTATCTAACAAGAAAACTAAACTTTCTCAAAAGTTCTACAGCAATTCATTATGACACCATATAATGGATAACCTAAAAAAAATACCGAAAATTGTTTTAAGATACTTTAACATTCATAACGTAATGTTATTATATGGAAAGAACTCATATATATGTCACAAAAGGGAGAATCCCGAAAAATTGCTGAAAACCTATTGTGACAAAAAAAAAAAAAAAAAAAAAAAAAAAAATGTGTGCAAAAAAAGCAACACCTACATTTCCCATTATTTAACAGTAGTTGTGATCAAAACTGGGGTTTCTACTCCTAAGAATATTGTTATTCGGACAGGTTTATCATAGTATTAATTTTAGTTGAAAGTAGTTTTAAATCCGCTATTCTCAAAATCCAAAATGACAAACTTCAAAACATAAGTTATTTCATTAATTAAGCAGTGGTTATTTCATTAATACTTCACAGAAATCAAAAACTGAAAAATCTTACTCATTCAGGAATATTTTTATAAATAAGTTCATAGTTTGAAGGATACAAAACTACCTGTCCACGATTTCAATAACATGAAACTGCTCTGTCTGGCAATTTGTTTTTTTCTTTCTACATTGTTCTAAAGGATGACACCCATAAAGTAAACAATCCTTTTATTTCTATCTTTCGAGGTTCACGAGTTACTTTGGGTAATGAATTAGGCTGTGACACACATTTTTTTCAACCATTCATTGTGAATGCGAATGACGTATACATGTCAGATGAATAGGAATAAAATTCTCCTCTTTAATTTTGCGCAGAAGATGGCGCTGGAATTTTTGGAATCAAATTTTGTGATTTTTTTTTCACCGACAAGCCGACTTTTGCAGCGATTTGTATTTGTTTTTTACTATGATAGAATGAATCAAACATTTTTTAAATGTTAGTGTAAATAGGACTTTATGCGCATTATAGAAAGGAGAGTTTTGTTACTTAAAATTTCTTCTACTAATTAAAAATAGTTTTATTTTATTACTGAAATGTTTCAAAACTATTGAAACAATTTTTTTATATTTTTGTTATGATTTCTAAGATATTTATTAACTTGGATTAAAGTAAAAATATCCCAGTTGTTTTTTTAATATCGGTTGATGGCTGAGTTGTTAGCGTTCGTGACTCCTAGGCTGTTGGTCTCATGTTCGAATCCCAGTTAGGGCGTGAATATTCCTTTCTCTTTGGGTTTCCTTGTTCTTTCTTCTGTGTTGACGAATGAATGGGGCCCACGATATAGACAAGTTTGCGATGAAGTGACGAGGGTAAGGCTACACGCCTCCGTGACTTGGTTCACAGGTAGGTGCCAACTAGGTAACGCCAAATGAGTAGCAGTTTCCAGCCTTGTTGTGGCGAAGGGTTAGTAATTCGGCACCCCGCCGTTAGAGGAAAAAATTGTTTTTAATGATTCCTTCAGAGCTTTCTGGATGACTTTTATATATATTATTAAAATTAACACATTGTCTATTGTAAGAAAATTTATGGTTAAAAATTCATTATATTATAAAAATTGAAAACATATTTTGCTATAATTGTTTTCAATAACATTGTATTTTAATTGATATTTGTTATATTTTGAATTTCTTATTCCTTTGAAAGATATTGTGTTGCATGTTATTATACTGTATGAAAATCTGTAAAATGCGTTATTTGAAATTCTGTCATAGCTTCAAAGATTTATTATATCCAGTATATATAAAATATATCCAAATAAGTATTTATTTTTCATTCGCTAATAAAAAAACTGGATTAAAGTTTCCATAGTATATAGTAATCATAGCAGATATAAAACAATTAAAATTAAAATTAATAATTGCATATTTATAATTTTTTTAATTATAAATTTGAGTTAATTTTACTGAAAAAACAATAGTTATAAATGCAGAACAAACATACACATTTCCTTGAAAATACATTGAGTTAACTAATAAAACTAATAAGGCAAGATTTTTATTTTTTCATTTTTGAGTTACAATCAAGAGCAATATAACGAGTTTAAGGTTTTCTTATTTAGGAGTAGTAATTAGCTCAATATACCGCGGCCAGAAAGTTGAATAAATTAAGCACAGTAGAATCATAACCCGAGGCTTGTGAACTTGATGAAAGTCAGCTCATTCCCCCGAAACGCTGCACCCCATCGACCAACTGCCCATTGTTTCAGCTTGGGTTAAAAATTGCCTAATCACTGGAGTCGTATCCACCCTCTTACGTCATGAGAAAAATACATTCTCGTATATTAGGTGGGCTTGGGATGAATAGATGAGCTGCAGGTGATCCTGCCAAGGTGCAATGATCTAGACTTCGCTTCCATTGAGAGATCAGGCCAGGTTATAATGATCTCGTGTTTTCGATGAATTCATGAAAAGTAATTGAGTTGCATTTAAATCTCATTAAATGTCTACGGGTTTAATTTGTTTGTTACTCTGCAGTCATTGTGTGAACATAAAGATTGTTAACTGGAGTAAGACTTACAACTTAAAGTGGAATTCGATACACTACAAACATCTACGCTTTAGGTGATAGTCAATGTCTTGTTAACTTTAATTGTTTAATTTTGAAGTTACTCAAAAGTACTAAACATTCAACCAGCAGATCGCAAAAGAATCTGAAAAACTTATTTGAGTCTTGGTTACACACCCCTGTCTGAGAATGCTTCAAAAGTGAAATAAATAAGTATTTTATGAGAAATACAAGATAAACAAGAAAGAGTTCTTGCTGTTTTCGAGTTGCTATTGAATGAAAGGAAAACAAGTATGCAAATTTGTGTATGACGTGGTTTATACTCTGGTCAGTCGAGAGTAGGAATATCAGTCGTTATAAAAACAGGCTTACTGCACACATTCTTCAATCGTAACTTGTAGAGTAGAGAAGAGAAATGGGGGTAAGAGCTAGTTTGGTGTTGTTTGCTTTATGACTTCACAAAATGGACTTATCAGCTGTTGCATGAAGTCCCCGAATATTTTAAACATTTGGGCATAGTGCTTGAATGATGCATGGGGAGGCCTTCGTTTCTCAAATTCAGGTCAGGAGGTATGTCTTTCAATGATGAAGCTCACAGTGGATGACTACAGGCTTTGGATGACGAAGCCCTGCAGATAATCATTGAAAGGATAGTAGTCAAACGTGTGGTGAACTTTCCAGACAATTTAACACTAAACATACCGGGGATTTTTTTTATTCGGCAAAACTAATGGGAAAATGGGTCAAATGACCCCTTTCGGTAGTTTTAGTGTTAAAATTTCCAGTGAAGTGGTTAGACTTCATCTCCACCTCTTAGGTAAAACGTACAGGCTGAGCAAATGGGATTTTCTCTCATTGTTGTAAGTCCAATAGCAACAACAAACGGCAGCCAGTTTACCATTGCTTTATCACACTTGCAGAGCATTTATGTTCAATCCAGTGATGCTTATAGTGAGAAAAAAAGGGTTCTATATGTCCTAAGCATTCAAAACATTTGTTTCCACCCCAGTATACTGTCTCGCAAAACGCAAGATCACATTTGCACCCAAGCAAGGTTATGTTTTGTGCCTGGTGGACTACTCGTCAAGTGGATCACAATGAGTTGCTATCAACGCGCCAAACAGTCACTTCGGACCGTACTCTCAGCAATTGGAACGTGTGCAACAGGCTTTGCAATAGAAAGAGCCAACAGAGGTTAATCGCAAGGGTGTACTTTTCTTTGCTGATAATGCGAGGCCGCATATCATGAGGGTGGTTAGATATATCAAACAGTGACTTGGTTTGGAGACTATGACATCCTCCTCATTCACCTGACTTTTAGCATCAGATTACCACTTCTTCCGTTTCCTGGATAATCATCTTCGTGAAAAATCCTTCAATCATGAAGCATACTTGCGCCAAGCATCCACGGACTTCTTTGCGTTCAAAACTCCCGAGTTTTATTGCAAGATGATTGATTGCACAGCTGAAGACACGTTCACAGAAGATGCTGGATATCGATAGTGATTACTTTGAAGACTAGAAAAAGGCTACACATTCTGATGGTCATGTTCTTTTGGGTGATTAAAAACGGCAAGAATTTTTTTGTTTACGTTGTAGCTTATAAAATAATTTAGTGTTTATATTCAATTAGAGATGATAGTTTCTAATTAAATATAAATATTATCCAAGCGATTCTAATAGTTAATCAGACAAAAATAAGACGTCATTCCTTTTTTCAGCAAGTACTGGTATTTTATGTTAGATACACATACCATTAATTTTTTCTAGTAAATTTTTCATCTCTTTTAAGAGAATATATACATACCTTTTTCCTAAAATGATTTTTATATAAATGGCGACAAAATAGAAATTGTTCACTACTCTGAGAAGTTAATGTTGAAAAACTAAACACTTTATTAAGAATAAATTATTCTTACTTTCATTGACAAGAATAACTCCGAATATTGAGTAAAAGGAAATAATCAATAAAATCGGAAATTTACGCCACAAAAATTAAATTAGAATAATTTTCTCTATTGTAATGTTCATTTAAAGTATTTTTTTTTTATAAATTGTGCATCATAAAACCAATGAAATATATTCAATTCAAATAGATTTATTAGGGCAAACTTAAAATAAAAATTAAATTTGTGCTATTCTTAAATTAATTGAGTATAATAAATGACGAATTAATGAATTCCCAATCCATTCCCTTAGACAAATTATCTAATACTTTAAGCATCTACTTCGTATATGCCTTCAACAGCAGGGCTTTTTATACATAGTGGACCTTATTATCGTGTTTCTCTCTCGTGTAAGAGAGGAAATCTTGAAAACTCTGGTATTCATTTTGACAGATGTGCAAATTGAAGGCAGATTCACAAAATCGTCCTTTCATTGCTTAATACTGGCTAGGATCAAACCAGTGACTTACTGTTTCGAAAAGTATTCCTCTACCATTTTTTTAAATATTAGAAAAGAAGACATATGTATAATGAGCCTAATTTTTATTGCTTAAAAATTTTGCTTAATGGCTAAAAATTATATAGCTTCTTAAAGTTTTCATTTTTAACTTTTTATTTTTAACCAACTCCCTAAGTGCATTTCAAACTTATTGAAACCATCCGAAAATGTCTAAAAATATCTATTTTGAAAAAAAACAACACTAAGATCCTGTACCTTAAAAAAATCCTAGCCACTGTTTAATTGCAAAATTTATATTCCTACTTTTGTATATGTTCATCTGTAAAGTGTGCTCGGGAGATTTTAGGGTTTCTTTCCCCTTGACTCCTAAATACGGTACATTGCCTATGAAAAGTAATATTTTTTTGTGTCATTTCCAACTAAATTATCCCTGATTTGAATATACTAGACTTCAGACAGTTTCTGTCATTCCAGCATTCTATGTTGATGCATTTTCGAAATCAAAATCTATTCAAAACCCTTTTAACTTTTGGGAAGTGATGATTTGAGTGAACATTTACTTCTTCCTAAGCAAGCATTCCAATGAAATGTTAACTTGGGGTCTTATTTAAGATTTGCTGGGTTTTACAAGAAATGCGAAAGAAATATGTGGGTATTTCATCTGTGGCACACTCGTGTAATCTTATCTATATTTTGAAAAATATTGGTATTCGTTGCACATCCTCACGAGGTGAAATTCTGTTAGAATAACATGATTGCATTGAAGCACCGAAAATTTTCACCGAAATGAAGCACGAATTCCATGTGACGCCCTCGAGTCTCGACTGTCCACAGGGTGCAATCACAACAGACGCGATAAAAAGAACACCTGAAAACTGACATTTTTATCGAATGTAGACATACCGTTACACTCACTGCACGTTATTAAAATGAGTTATTTAGAAAAAGCATGAAATTGTGGTTTTCTTCACTGTTGTACGCTTTAGAAGACTCATTTCGAAGGATAAAATTCGTCAGAGAATCTGTTCGGGTAAAAAGAGAGCTTTGGATGATTATTACAGAAAACCTCTATCTTGTTTTATGACTCATTTCAAAGCTGCTCATTGCTTCATTCGATCATACCATTCAACAGCAGGCATAATTAGAATACTCTTGCAGCTATAAAATTACATAGATACACACAAAATATGTATCATTATATAAGCTGATTATTTTGAAACGACTCATTTGTCTATTCGTTATTCTTTTAATCCTTTTTTATAATGATTTAGAAATCAATTTTTTATTATTATCCGTTAACTTAACGAGTTGTTCTTATTTATTCACATTTCCATTGTACTCCTATTTACTCATATTATTCTCTTGCAATTTTTGGTTGTAACTTTCTCTTCAATTTAATCTATTCAATATATTACTTTTATATTTAACTTTAAAAAGTTTTTAATGTAATATTTCTATACATTATATTATTATTTTTTGTATTTTCCTAACATATATTTTGCTCCATTTAATTTTGCCTTTTAAGTATTAACCAGCACTATTAGTTTCTATTTTTGTATTTTTTATGTATGCTGTTAAAAATGCTAAAATATTAATTTCATACTTAAGTATATTTATTTTATTTACAGCTTATAATATACTAGGTTGGGGAAAAATAAATTCATTTTTTCGGCCGATGATTGTACCGTTTGATATCTTGTTAAGTATTGATCATACAATTTCATATTTATGTTTATTGGAAAAATCACATTTCGCAGTAAAAAAAAAAAAAAAAAAAAAAAAAAAAAAAAGTTTGCTGATTTTTTTATTTGGTATCATTTATTTTGGGTCCGATAAATCCAGAATTTTTTCGAAAGCAGAAGACAAAAAATAGTTTGAAATGATTTGCACAAAGTTATCAAAAAAGCCTTGAATCTCACATAAAATAATGGATTTCTTTCTCTCCCAGCCTAATATTTTTTACATTGCATTCATATATCAGGGTTTTTAGAAATGCAAATTATAAGCCCTCTGTTATTCTTATTTACTTAAAAAAAAAAACAAAAAACAATCCACATGAGAATGAAGTTGTATTAAAAGGAATTTCTTACACCAAAGATTCTGAAGGAGGGGTTTTTCATAACTTGCAATTTGTTTGAAAGATGCTATGCGATTACTAATTTACGCAACTCATACTTAGTTCTAAGATTATACGATCTATATATTTTGAAATAAAGTTAAGTATATAGGGACTGAATCACACATAAAAAAAATTACGATTTTAAAGGAAATATTGAAATTATTTCGAGTGATTTTCAATGAAATATAAATTTTTTTGCGTTTTTCAAGTTTGCGAATATTATACACAACTTTATCTTTTTATCGTATGATATTTGTTGGTAGGTAATGAAAATAAAATACAAATGCTATTGTTTAGTTAATTTTCTATTTAAAAAACAGTTTTGAGGTACGTGCTTAAAAAAATAATTACCTTAATGTTACATATACACAGTTTTGAAAGTAAGTTTCTTACGTGCTGCTGAACTTTTCTTCATTTAAATGAGCTGCATAAAATAGTGGTGCTGAGCATTGTGCAATAGTACTAGTATGAATCAAGATATTATTTGGACAAGAAAATTCAGATTGGCCAATAGATATTTCAAGCGATATGAACATTCGTCATGGAATAAAAGATGGGATGCAATACTTGTTAGATTAATGTAATTTTTCTGGAGCAGAAGATCATATTTACGTACCACCATAGTAGAAATCCAGAGAACTCTACTGTATTCACGTCAGCAGGCGTGCATTGAGGAATCATAAGCGCAACATTCATTTTCAATTGTTCAACAATGGCTAGAATTGAATTAAGTACGTACTACACAGATTTTATCACAGAGAGATTTCTCTCACAATTAAGTTTTTGTCTGCACCAAGTATATCGATTAGCATTTTTCCTCTCCTTCAATCCCAAGAAATTCGAGGACAGCCTTTAATTTTTAAAAAATATTTAATTAATCGATATAACTTGAATCTTTATTGAACGTTTCCTTTCCTTGCGGTATCATTGCAAGATCACAATCAAACTCACTTTTTCATTTTTAATAGGCTGATATTCTTTGCTAACCAGAATATTCAAAATACTGTGAAAAAGGTTTTTCACACAATTAACCATTATTTCTTATACTTAATTATTCCTTGAATGCCGATCTTTTACAAAGTTACATTCATATTAAAGAATTACAGCCGTATGTTATAATTTGCTTGTGTTCTGTTAACATTTTTTGTACTTGTCGGAATTCAAATAAATAATTGCTTACCTAGAGGAAATCAGTATTTTCATATTTATAATTTTTTAATCAGTTTTTCTCAAGCTGTTGATAAAACTGTTGAAAGTTTCCGGAAAAGAAGAAACTCAGAAACAACTCGAAAAGTATCCCAATACTAAATAAGTTGCGATCTAAAATTCCGTTCACTCTTTCCATTGATAGGAGAAACTTATCTTCGGTTTCAGGATTATTTATATTGGCTGAGAATTCGGATGATAGCTTAAGTTTATGACCTTAACACTGAAGTACTTTCCATTGCCTTAAAAGCTATTTTCGGTTTTAGAACTTTAAAATTCTTGAAACAATTTTATTCTTAAAATTTAAAAGTAGAGCCTTTTCCAGTTTTGTTTGCTTTCTAAGATAGTTTTAATTTCAGCTTCGAAAGAAAAA
>JAPDSC010037826.1:103079-147406 GCA_026290005.1 Latrodectus geometricus
TATATATATATATATATATATATATATATATATATATTTGAGGAATAACTGTCACTAGTTAGGTAAGTATATATATACATATATATGTTGACTGGAATAAAATCCATTTCAACAGGTTCTAATTTCCTGTATCTTTTTTTTTATTTTTTTTTTTTTTTTTTTTGCTATACAAATCTTTAATCAAAAATGTCTTAGATATTAAAAATTTAAAATATTTTTTTATTTGTTTATTAAAAATGTTTAAAAAAATATAACTAGCAGTACATGTATGCAAATATGAAGTTGATTTTATTGGCAATTCTTTCATGTGTGATCATCGCTTTCGTAAACATTAAAACAGGAAGCTCTTCATTTAAAAATAATTTAAAAGTTTAGAACATATCTAGAAACGCGTGTGTTCAGCGTTTTAGCTATTATACTCAGTTCTCTTAACACTGCAGTGCTAACAGTTATAGCAATAAAATGGTGTTTGAGTAGAGTGAAGTGGATCGATGAAACCCCTTTCAGCACCACTCATTTTAATTTCAAGGATTAATGTGCCCTTTTCTAAAATTACGGTGACAAAATGTAACAATGTATATTTTTAATCAAGTACGAAAGAAAGGCCACACAAATTATAAACATAACATGCATAAAATAGGCATTTTTGTGGCGATGATATTTAAAAATGTGATGTTATTAAAAATGGTCTACGTACCCATCTACTATGAGAAACATTTGCTATTTTTGCTGAAATTGTTTTTCGTCAATCATTGTGCACATCTAAATGCATTTCACACTTTCCATTATGTTATGGCTGCTGACCATCGAGTAAATAATAAAAGATGTGTTATTTGAGGAATAACTGTCACTAGTTTGGTGAGTGCATTCAATGACTTGTAATCTTTTAAACTGTTGCTGCTTTACGTTTTCAGTTTAGTTAAAGGATTCTACAATATAAGATTCTACAATGCAGCTTATGTCTAGCCATGTATCAACACATTCTGCAACGGAAATGTCTTTTTATTCTAGATGATTATCAGCGATATTAAATTTATAAAATCAGACATTGTTGTTATAATTATTGATTATATATCTAGATATTACTACTAACGATGTTTACTATGATTACAAATAAAGAGGAAGTTTGAGGCAAATTTCTGTTGAAAAAATATTTCAATGGGTTATTCATTAAAATACCAGTTTTCACTGTCATCTTTGAATAGTTGAGGTTCTTATTGTGATCGTATGTTCTAAGTCCTTTCGTTTCTTCAAGGGCCTATGAACAGGATCTAAATTTTTCAGGGTAAGTAAAGTTATAAGAGAACTACTTTAATCTCCTAGATTAGATGGAACGCAATTGGATGACTTTTGTTTCAAGTGCAATTTCTGTTATAGTTCTTCATATCAAAAGAAAAAAATTAGCCACTTTTGTTTGGAGCAAATTCAATTCTTGCTATTTTGGATAAATATAAATAGCAAATATCGTTATTTTCTAAATTGCAATTTTTCTACAAAGGCTGAGTATACGTTTTACCTTAGAAGCCACTGCTCAGGAAAAATATCCCAATAGCACTTACTTATGAATATGGAATTCTAAGTATTTATTGTTTCATCAACAATAATTCCTTCTTTTCTTACATATTTCAAATGTAATTTTTATTTTTATTCTTCGACTTTTTGTCTTTTTTGCGGTGAGTAAAGGTATTTATTGCTAGGAAAAATAAAAAAAATTATAATGATGTAAAAAATATTTAAAATGTTAATTATAAAAGTATGCTTTCATAGAATTTTACTAAAGTTGAAAAAAAATAGTTGCCAACTTATTTTCCTATTTTTAAATATTATCCTCGAAGAATAACTACCAACAGTTCAACTTTATTTACTTAAAAATTGACTATTTTTTAGAAATTATTGATTATTTCATTCACCCTTTTACAACATAAATATAGTTTCAAAGTCCAGTATGAAAATACTTTTTGCTCATGTAAAGCGATTTTGTAAATTTTTTATAAAAAATTTTACAATTTTTTTAATATGCGAATATTACAGAGGCAAACTTGAATGATTTTACTGATTTTTTTGTGGTACAGATTACTCTTTATACCGAATTTTTAAAGTAACATTAATGTTACGAACCTGTAATACTCTGAAAAAATGATTAAGTACAATTCAATATTTCTCCGATATTTATCCTTAGTACTTCGCAATATGAGAAACCTACGAAATTTTAATACTTCTAGCAAGCCGAGGTTTCTAGTTGAAAACCTGTAAATATTGTCCAATAATAATGTAAATACATATATACATGAAAAGAAACGATATCTATTTTTTTTTAACTATATTTACTATTTAATTAGTTTAATTTAAGACACTACCCTGTTTCGCACCTCGAAAGGAAATCTACCATGTAGAGAGAGAGATTAATTAAAAATAAATCGAATGTGTGAGGACTTAAACACTCGAAAGTTTCCTTCGTATGAGATAGTAAATATTAGAATCTAAACTTTTTCATCTATGTTCCAATGCATTTCTTATCAGAAGCGTGTTGAAAGCAATAAAACATATTTGCTTTTAAAATAAATCTTGATGAAAAAAATAAGAAAAAGTTATAACTATAATAATTTGTTTAAAAATTACTAATTTTGGGAATATAGAAAGAAAAAGGGATTCGATGCAGTGTAAATTTTCCCCTACACCAATAAGCGTAGAAATCAATTTTAAAACGGAGAAGAGAACTATTCGGCTTTTTCTTGAAAAAGAGCACACTTCAGAAACGATGTACATCGAGACATTAATAACATTTTAGTGTTTTAAAATGAACTTTAATTGTTATTTAAATGTTTACATACTGTTATCAAAATTTCGATATGAAACCTAGTCTATATTTTAAGTTGGTCTAATACAAATGTTCTGATGAAAGTTTCACTCCATATTTATAAGCATTCTCAATTCAACTCGGGACAAAAATTTTGTGGACAAAAATAATAAGGATTTTATTTATATAGATGAATAAAATTATGTTAAATTCTAGCTAAATAAAAATTGCATAAATACTATGTTTCTTCAAGAAAGTTTTCATAGAAATGTTATTTCTTGTTTATTTTATTATTTAAATATTATTTTTTTTTATCTAAACTTACATCACTAAGAATAAAGGATTTTTAAATATCCTCTCTCAAAAACTTTTTATTGATTGTAAATTTTATTTTATAGTATTGTAATCTATTTTAGTGAATATATTTTATTTGAACCATCTGATTAAAATTAATCTTTATATCAAGTTGTTTTTATTCAAACATAAGAGAACTTTTTATGCGTCATTGCAATTTCTGCGGAAGCATCTATTTATGCATCTTCTTATGCTAAAATTTTATAACCATCATAATCATTAAAATCTTTTAAATTAGGAAAAAATTTCTAATGAATATGTCTTTTGTCATCTATTTAAGTTGAATTATATGCATTTTTCAGAATTTGTAGAACTACATGTTTCAGTTAAATGAAAATTTATTTCACAGTATTTTTTTTTCGTAATTTTTTTTAGTGCACCTTTTCTAAATGAAAGGTATTTAGGATTGAGAATTGTCATTGTGGTCAGTTAAAATATTGCTGTTTGTTTTTAGGTGAGATGCGGTGATGGGCAACAAGCTGAGCTGTTCGTGCGCACCCTTGATACGGAAGGCTTATCGATATGAGGACTCACCGTGGAATAACTCCCGCAGAAGAGACGGACATCTGCTCAGGTTAGATCATATTGTTTTATTAATCTTGAATTCAATGTAATGATCGCCAAAATTCTAGATATCTTTTTAAATGCGGATTTAATATTAAATGAGCTAAAATTATGGAAGTGAATATAAGCTCTTCGAATACAATACCAAATATGCAAAAATTTCTGCCTTCTTCTTTTACTTTGAATTTAGTGCCAAAACTATTTTTTTTTAATGTGAATTTAATGTTAAACACGAAAAATTTCTGCATAAAAATTCCGTTTTTTCAATTTAATCCCTTATCTCATGATTAAAATTTTCACTAAGGTTTCTATTTTAATAATTTAAATATTTTATATTCTCTGTGCAAATTAATTTAATATGTATTATTTATATTCACTTCCATAATTTAATAAATTAATGGAGATTCCTTAAAAATCCAGTCCAGTACTCGTATCTGCCTCGTTTTCCTATGACAAAAGAGACTTTTTGTAAATTTACCGATATTTTCCCTTTTTAAAAAGTTTACTCATCGTAAATGATTCATTATCTTCAGAACAACCAAGAAAAGATATCTATTTTTAAGGAATGGACTGACCAGATGCTTTGTCTTAGAATATTTTTTACTTTTTGAAAATCACTGGGATAAAAACTTCTCTTAGACGAATAACATATGAGTGGATCATTTCTTTTACCAATAACTTAATAGCTTTCTTCTCGTAATAACGTTATGATTTCCACATCTATGACAATAAATCGATGCAGCCATTTATTTAAATATTTTTCAGTTTATTTCATTATCAGTTATATATAACATTTTTGTCATTTTTATAAACAGTGCAAATGGCATCCGACCATATAAATTTTTGTCTATTATTTTCTATAATAAGTTTCCATGTTGAAGAAATCTTTTATTTAAAATATTTGTATTTTTCTTTTCTATTGAAATCCCTCTGAAAATGCTTTTAGATTCTTTGGATTATGAACTTTTTCCGAAGTTCTTCGGAATAATATCAGAATAGAATGAGTGGAATATCTCTCATAACTGATTTTTTTCATGTTATTTTTCTGCTTGAGACGCGAATTCAAAATCTTATCTCTCCTATAAAGCTTCTTACAAGCAGTGAGACTTTAAAAAGCAGAAACAGGTGCAGAGTTTGTATTTTCATTTGGATATCGGTCATTGACCCTGAAATAATCTTGGTTCTGGATGCAGTGTTAAATATTCGAAATCAATATAATAGACCACTGAACTGACTGCTTTTACAGTATCTATTCTGTAGTTCTTTGAGCTCATTGTTACAAACTGACTGAGATTATTCTACTCCCCATTCCTAATATTGTTCTTAGGTTAATACTTAAGAATGAATTTTCATGCACTACAGCTCTTAGTTATTGAAAATTTTAGTCTTGTACGAAAAATATTTATTTTTAAAGATTTTCCAGTGGCAGCTTTTGTCTCTTAACTTGCATATTCCGATTTATTCATAAAATCTGAACTAAAAATTTACTGAAATTCCTTGCATATTGGCTTATTTTGAACAAGTTATCATCCTTATTTTAGATTTTCTTTATTTTTAGGAAATAAATACCTTACATTAAATACATTTGGATTTATGAAGTATGCTTACTTTGATTACTATGATTTTTGCGGATTCAAGCAATGATTTCTATGGGTTTGTTGAGAAATTTTAATGATGGTAGAAGACTTCGTAGAAATGTAGAAAAATGTATTCTTTCTTTAAACTCTGTGAATAAAAGTTCAAGCAGTACTTTGTTACATTGGTTATATATTAATAAGCACAGCTTCATAAACTTAATATTTACAATAGTTCTTTAAATTAAATTCAGAAATTGTTTTAATATTTTGTTCTGTTGAAAACGTTTTGTAAAATATTTATTCTGAAAAGAAACAATTCAGTCAAGGGAATGATTGTCCTCCATAATCCTCTTGTCTTTTAGAACTGATCATCGTATTTTGATTTAATCCCCTAAAAACATGCATCACCATTTTCTAAAAAATGAACAAGTTTTCTTGATGAAAGCATCAAAGAAAAATGCTGCACATTTCTTAAATGACTCATTATCGACTTTTCGCAAGCTGTTGTAACCTTAATTTTGATTGGTTCTTCCAAAATTTTCCGTCTTTAAAGATGTCGTTTCATTCGTCATACGCTTTACCGCAAGGTGGCGTTGCTATCATCTATCCAATATCGAGAATCTTTTCTATTCTCACCTTTCTTTCCTCTCTTTCTAAGCTTATTTTTTTTTTCAAACAAGAGTAAATAACCCAAAGGTCAGATACAACAACTAAAAGTGATAATGGAAAGAAAGTTTACTTCCAAGAAACGACTTTTGAAAAAAATCGATGCTAATTATCTAATCCTGAAAACGAGGCTTGCTGAATACTCTGCTTCCAACATATTTCCCCAAAAATATTAATATATGTGTTTTTGTGTTAGAATTTACATAGATATATCTATGTACATTCCCATGAATTTAATATTTAATTTTAATATGTACTTATAGACATAGTCAGACATACAGATATGTTTATGTACATTAATATATATAAATTATTATTGAGTCCATAGAAGTATTTTGATTTGGAAATCATAATTTCAATCAAATGAATATGAATTTATTTTTCTCAAGAAAGTTACTGTACATTTCTGTGCATTATTGAATAAAAGTTCATGTGTTTGTTATTACATTATAAAATATGCAATTAAAAGGCTACTGTGATTTCTTAAGAAAATTGCAGCATTATTTATTATCATTTTTTTACAACAATATCTTTTGTTTTTTCAGTTTCTTCTTTTTAATGAAAATGGAGCTTCTTCCACGTTGAAAGTTTTTGATGTAGAAAGTTATTTGCTCATTTTTTCTTTTTTTTCCCCCTTGACATCATTTTGAAAAAGAATCTTAATCAGTAAATTCTATAAGCCAATTATTTATCTCAAGCGTTTTTAAATTTTATCACTCTTAAGTGATTGAGCATGACACACATTTTACGCAATCTTTAAGCAGTTTATAAAATTGTCAACAATTAATCTCAATTTTAATTTTAAATAGTTGTTGACATTTTTTTCTAGCAAAGGACCTGCAATGTTACTTCAACTAGATACGCAGACTGGACAACTTATTTTCCTGGCAATTTGGATATTTATAGAGCATCGCATAAACATGTTTGTGCATTTTATTCATCCTTGAAATAGAAAAAAGATTCCAGATATAGATGGGGTCATTGATTCATTTGTTAGTTGTGTGATAGGTGATCACAACATTCTGACCAGTTCATAGCAATGTGTTAAATTTAAATTTTTCTTTGAGAGATATTTGTGAGGTGTTATGTTTGTACAATGTGCAGTCCCAATCACTGAGAGCTATATGTTACGTAAAACATCTAAATTCGATATAGCGCAATATCTAACATGCAATATCTAAATATACATGTATTGTCTGCGTGGAACAGGCTCTATCTATTTAAGAACAACTCAATCCAAAAAAAAAAAAAAAAAACAAATGATGTGTAGGTTACACCCTTTTAGCCAATATAGATTTTGTTAAAATTTTTATTAACAAGTCCACATGGTCCACCCGCATGCTGCTATGATTCTGCTCTTGAAATTGGTCATTAGTTTTTTCTGAGACAAATTCACCAGGAAAAAAAATTCGAAATCTTAAATTTCATTGATATAAAGCTATGAGTGTTGAATCGATCAAAATCAAAGTGAATGTGAATATTCAATGGGCTATTTATAGCCTCCAGGTTTTGGAGTGTCCAAAATGCAGTATGAATGCATAGATGATTAAAAATCTATTTATGACTATATGTATTGATATGAGTCTCCATGGTGGTTTTCTTTGCGCTGAGATCGTTTAGCTTGACAACGAGTGTGTAGCGCTCACGCATTTGGTTCAACAGTTTCTAGGTTCAATTACCCTTTCTGGTTTGGATGTCGTAACGGTTCGGAATCCATTTTAAATTGTTGGTCCTAGTCGTCGTGTGTAAAAATGATTGTTGAGCTATAAACGATCCAATCCAAGTAAAACCAATAATACAGTTGTCTTTTTAACATAAATACATCTTTCCCAGAATTCGCTTTCTGTGAACTATAACAAGTCTCAGTGGTAAACTAAATTACTAAAGATACTTATTAAATATTGCAGCCAATTCTTAATGGTAAAAAAAAAATTGGATGAGAATGCTCATTATCTCCTCATTATTGAGACGTTGTGACTCATTGATTTATCATATAAGTGCATCTTTCTAGTTAAAATCATTAAAAATTTTAGAGATATATTCCATACAATCTTCTTGAGTGACAAATATATTTACCATTCAACGTTTGATCCATTACATTTTTCCATTCACAGTTCTAGCCTTACAGATGTCGCGCTCTATGACTTCCTATAAATAACGTGTACCAAAAATTCGGCAGAAAAATTATGCTTTGAAAAAATAGTTGCAATAGTAAAAATTTAACAATATTTACTATTTACTTAACTTTGTTCAAAATGTTATTCTACACAACATAATAAGGTCTCACATATACATCAGCTGAAAAATAAAAGATTAAGGGGGAGAGAATGCTTTAGAATTCCTTTTAAGTAAAACGCTTTTAAACATTGAAGTAAAAAATTCCTTTCATCCGCATGTCAGTGTATTTCCAGTCACTAGCACATTGGGAAAACCGAAAACACGTTCACTGCAGTGTAAAAGATATATTTTAAATGTTGAAAAAAATTAATATAATGTCAAAAATGCTTTCAGTTGGCATATAGGAAGAAAAAAAGGGTTCAATGTAGGGTAAATTACAATTTACAAACAAATACAGGTGACGATTTTAAAAGGGGAAATATCCACCATTCTTGAATTGATCAGAATTGCAGAACGATGTATCATACAATGATTTTTCACACTCACAAATTAGTGTTGGTCATTGTTTAAATTAATTACCAAAACTCTAACCGAAATTTCGAATATTTTAAATTTACCAAAGATTGGCACGCCATATAAATTTTATGTCACTCCATGCAACAATTTTTAGTTTAACACTGGACAAAATATATCGGTAGAATATTTATTTTATATATGTGACCTATATAAATAAAATTATATCTCAGTGAAATTTTTGTCCGAACTAAAAATGCCTGTACGATTTGCTTAAAAATGTCAGTATCTGACTGATTTAAAAAACGATATCTCATTTATAATATTTATTACAGCATTTGTAATTAATTTACTGCATAACTAAAATTGATTTAAATTCTCTTAATAGTTCCAGAAATTAGAGAGAAGCACATATTATTGGAGAAAAAATACATATTCCGTGATGTAAGCAATTTAATCCGTGTAATATTCCTCCGGAACTTCTCGATTCATATAAGAAACATGTAGCTCTTTTCCTCTTTTTAAAATTGTAATCTGTTTACATCTCTTCCAATACATCCGCAATCTGAAAAGCATTGGAAAGCGGATGAAAGAAGTCCGGAATTAAATACTTTATAACTTGGCATAGGAAACGTGTGGCTCTTGAGGTGTAATTAAGGGCAATTTTCAAGAATTTCATTGCTCATTCGATTCCCTTTTAGCTAATTTATATCTGAGATTTCATTTCGTGGTATATAAGTTTTAATCTAAGCTAAGTAAATAATAAATTACGTTACTTTTACAAATTGAAATTAGGCTGATTTAAAAATTGATATCTCATTTCATAATATTTATTACAGCATTTGTAATTAATTTACTGCATTACTAAAATTGATTTAAACTCTCTGAATAGTTCCAGAAATTACAGAGAAATACACATTATTGGAGAGAAATACATATTCCTTGATGTAAATAATTCAATCCACGTAACATTCCTCCACAACTCTTCTCGATTCACATAAAAAACATGTAGTTCTTTTCCTCTTTTTAAAATTGTAATCTGTTTACATCTCTTCCAATACATCCGCAATCTAAAAAGCATTGGAAAGCGGATGAAAGAAGTCTGGAATTAAATACTTTATAACTTGGTGTAAGAAACGTGTGGCTCTTAAGGTGTAATTAAGGGCAATTTTCAAGAATTTCATTCATCATTTGATTCCCTTTTAGCTAATTTATATCTGATACTTCATTTCGTGGTATATTAAGTTTTAATCTAAGCTAAGTAAATAATAAACTACGTTACTTTTACAAATTGAAATTTTCCCTACGAAAGTTATATACACGTGTTCCACAATTAGTTACAGCTCGGGTAATTTGGAGGACATGGCTCTCTAGTAAACTTGTTGGAAATACGAAACAATTATTATAATAGTTTGAAACCTCAAAAATGTTCTTCTAAAATGAGCTTGAAATATGTTTTGCAAAATATGCAATTTAAAATTCTCTAAACAAAGAAGAGTTGAGTAAAAATATTCTCAAATTTGAAATAAATTTTGTCTCAATGTAGTGAAAAGAAAGTTATCAATGAGTTATCAATGAATTTCAAAGCGAAGTATGTCAAACTCCTTAAAATCTGAAATCAAATATTTATTGGATCATTAATGTAATATAATGCACTTACATTTAAAAGTTTGCTTAGAATTTTAACCATTCGATATTAAAAATTTTTCTTTGTGAATATAGGAAGTATTTCTTTATTCATGTGGCAACAGTTTTCCTTATTAGTTTGTAAACACAAATTCAATATGAAATAAAGAATACTGAAATTTATATTGAATGTAAAACAAGTTATTATTATCTCAATCGTCTGGAACTTCCATAGATATATAGTTTTTCCCCTGAACATTTGTTTCCTTTGAACGATGTTGACAATTTGACGTCGTTCAGAAAAGTCCAAATTAATTATGGCAATTGTAAAATTAAAAGTAGATGGTAATGAAAAATAGTATTGTATTAGAAAAAACCATGGTAAACTTACTGATGAGTCAGTTGAAGCTGTTAATGCTGAATCTTTTATTTTGAAATTCAGTTTGAAAATCGGTGATAAATATTATTAAAAGAGAAACGAAGAAGAGAAAGAAGTATTTTGAAGAAATAAATTGGGAAAATTCATATTAGTTTCGTTGAAAAGTTATTCTATTTTTTATTAACTTTCATTGTTTTTTTTTTTTTAATTCCATTTTTGCTTTTCTGCAAGCATTTTTTCTAGAAAAAACAATTTTGAGAAAAGATGGTAAGATTCGAAAAAAGTTTTGTGTACTTCATCCTTTTTAAATAATTTTGTTTTTCATTAAAATTATAACACATTTAAAAAAAAAAACGGTGATTGGGAAGTGGGTTAGTATGAATATTGATGCTCTTCAATTGTTCAATCTTTTGTTACGAAAGTATGTCTTTATTCATAAAATAAAAATTCTCATTTTTTGCCCAAGAAAAGAACTAAGTAAGAAGGATAAAATTATTGGTGGGACATTCATTTATTGTTTATCGATTGATGTTTTTTATTTCAATTTTTCAAAAGTTATTTTTTCTGCTCGCTGCAGTAAACGTGTACGTGAAGAATACTAGTCTATTCTTCATGTAGTATACATTCAAAGTTTATCCCATGCTACTCCTGAACTATGTTTTGAAAATGTAAAACAGTAAATGCCTTTCTTTGCAGTTGCTTTTTAGTTTTATGTTTTCCAATGTTTGAATGCACTATGTCATCGCTATTTAGAAACCAATTACTGGCAAAAGCTTATGTATATTATAACAAATAAAACATTACTTTTTTGCGAGCTTTTTAAAACTTAAAAGACTAATATTGAGGTGGGGTAGGTGTACCACACCTAACATTTTCTTTTTCGTCCAAAGAATGGAGGAATTAAATTAACGGAGCTCAGCTTAAAGAAACCGTAGTCACCACTTAAGAAAAGCCACCACTCGGAAAAGGAAACGTTAGAAGTGGATCTTAGTTGGTATGCAGAACCAGTGTAACGGATAAAGACTCGACAAATACGTGACGCGAATGTCTATTGGTTTCGAAATCCACTTGATTCTGACACTCGGAATGAAGCCTCTCACCTAGTAGAACAATTTTCATTCTAATAGCATGATCATTATTTGGAAACTATTTTTCGAAATAATGTTCTTTAATGTAATGCTTTTTTTAATTACATAAATATTTTCATATTTTAACTAAATACTTTTAAAATCATTAGTTTTACTGAACTTTTAAAAATATTTATCATTTTCCAATATTAAAAGGACGATTTATATGTCTTTCTGATAAGATTATTAGAAAAAAATAGCAACATCAAAAAATCATTACAAAATGTACAAAATTCTTTGGTAAATACTAAAAGTATTTATTTTGGAACTGTATAACCTTGTATTACATTTCTTTTGATTTTTTCCAACTTCTAAAATATATAAACATTGTAAACTGTGCTATCATAAATTAGAATTTCACTTAGAACCTCAGTTTCTATATAGTTAAGGACCACCATGATAAGACATGGTTTTAAATAAGAGTGTAAAGTCTCTTTGTGAGCTGTTGACCAGCAGCATTTGAGTTGATAGATTTGCATCCAGTTCATCTGTCGGCTGAGCTATTTATACGAATTTACACGATGCTTCTGAGTTCGTAGGAATATCCGAAACACCAGACAAAATCTCATTACACATGCTTTAAATTTCTTGTGAAGACACTCTATGTTTGTTAGCTGTTATGATACTCTACAGCAATAAACATATTTCATTACACTTTTGAACCACTTTAGAATCTAAGTAATTTTGATTCCTGTGGATATTTTTGATCTCTTCTTCAAGTTTAAACGTGTAATTCATGAACAATTTGCATAAAAAATTTCAGAAATTGATAACTTATGAGTTTTTACTTGTCTGGTAAAAACGCGTCTTACAATGGTAGAATGTCTTTTCTGACATTATGTGTAACACAGTAATTTTTAATGTTTAAAGTATTGGAAATACGTATCAACAGCTAAAATTCCCCCTACAAAATATTAAAAAGCAACTGTCAACGAGATTATTTCCTTGTCTTAGTTTTTTCGACTCATTGGGCTATCTGATTAACATTGGCGTTGATTTACCGCGAACAGATTCAAATTGTGTTTTTCAAATTACTCGATGAAGAAACATAAGAATTATCTTTGGAGAAAGATATGCAGAAATTATTTTGGAAGGAAAATCAAAATGTATAATAAAGAAAAAAATATTTCTCTCTCTATCTCTCTCTCTCTCTCTCTCTCTAAGATTCAGTTACTTTAGTAATCAGTAAACATAGACATAAAAACATAAGACTAGAAGTCATGTACTAATTATTTAAATGCTCATATGACACTGCTTGAATTTCCTAGAGAGTTACTCAATGTCATATATAGAAGAAATTGGGAAAAAAGCCTATCACAATTAGAATTCGTTCAAAATAGAATCTTAGTTTAGTGACAATCAATGTGATTAAAAAAGTTAACAGAGAGACCAAATCAGTCCTATAATTTTACTTACTGCTTCCCTAAATAATGAATTGAAATTTCTTTTGCTCAACTATTTAAAAGTTTTGTTCATCATCAAATGTACAATATCCTTCAGTAATTGGTCAATTTAAAATGTGTGGTTTCCATATGGTACAGTTATTGATTAATGTCTTCACTGTTAATTGGAAAAAAATATTTACTTTGTACAAAATAAATACAAGTAGCAACAAAAATCCATTCATTTATCGGTATATATATATATATATATATATATATATATACTTTTAGAGAAGCATCCTGCTGCAATATGATGCTGCTATTCTGAAAATCTTTCGTATTTGCTGTTTCCTTGAAGAAAGCAATATCTATGGATTAGCATGGTAACGTTCAGAAGTTTTATGAGGAAATGAGTCTAATCAGAGTCATTGCTGTTCACCTCCTGTAATATTTTTTTCAGAGCCTTGTATTATATATGCGGTTCAGTATTTGGCTAACGATTACATTCATGACTAATACTCTTAATTTAGTGGTATCAAGATAAACTCTTGAAAGGGCTGATCAATGAACTAAAACTTATATTATGGGAATATAAAGTTTTTCTGAATTTATGAAAAAAATAAAATTACAGTTGTCTTGCGCTTAACTATATTCTAATATAGCAGTGTAAAATATATTTACTCATAAATTGCGAAAATATTTATAGAGAATAAAACCGATTTGGTCAAAAATAAAGGAAAAAAACCAATTATTCAACATCACGATTACTACATGTGACGTTGAAAATAAATATACATATAATGTACAGTAATACATATTATGGGCATTCAAGTAAAAGTGTATAAAATAAAAAATGACATGATGGTATATCAATGCTAATTATGTAATAATAACAATTAATCGTTGATGTGCTCGAAATCATTTATATAACTGCAGAGAATGTAGTGTAGTACCTGATAAGAAGAATAAATGTAAAGATTACAGAAAAAAAAATTGATCTAATGAAATTCTTTGCATTGCCAACAGTTACGATGTAATAGTTAAAAATAACAGATATTAGCAATCGAGTCATAGTTCCAACCACCCAGTATCAAGTGATGCAAGTTTTCGTAATGGTTGAAAGAGGTTATTTAATATTGAAGTTTTAATTATACCACTATCTTTATTTATATTACTATCATAAGCCTTGAAATGAATAGCATTGTTTCCTTGAAAGCAATAAGGTTTGATTTCAGTAACACATATGCTTAATATTGTGTTAATGTGTGTGCTGTGATAAATTGCTTCACCGTGGAACATGTTGGCAGTTAAAAATTATATTAGTATCAACAATATAAAAACGGAAAAAATTAAAAAGTTGATTCTGGAATTCACGTTAGTTATCAAATTTTGAAAGTGATAGGAAAAAAAAGTCTCTTGACATTGCTTTCTTTTATCACTCCTTTTCCTTGCTATTGACCAAATAATATCTTTGGCGAATTATTTGATATATTTTGCTATCATTTCCTTTAAGCAAAATTACAAGAGAAGTTGTGATTGGCTTTAAATTTCAAAATTCAATTCTGTTCGATTAGTTTTGAGAAAGTTAAAAAATCCACCACAACTGAAGTTTGATTAAAATAAGCCTTTAAATTTAAATGAGCCTCAAATGAAGTTCTAAAATATTTGCATATTACATTGAATTTCCTAATTTCGAATTGGTTTTCTATGCTTTTATTCACGCAAAAATATTAATATTCTGTAAAATTAAGCTTTAATTTTTCAGAGTAGTTTCCTACAAATATTGGTATTATTACAGAAAATTAAATAAGATAGATTTAAAAAGAAATAGAATGAAATTCTAAGAATGAATCGAAGGAATGAATTTTCTAAAATGAAAAATTGAAATAAAAAAATTAAAAAAGCGTAAATTGAACATTTTTTGTTAATTAAAAAGTACTTTAAGATTTGATAGTTTAATATGTTATATGTTAACTTATTATATCCTATTATCTATGTAATATGTATATGTATAATATTCTAACATATAGGATATATATTTTAATTCTTAATTTTTTTTTTGTATTTTATGCAATTTGAGAATTGTGCTTTAACCCAGAACCCGTGCCTTTAAATGGAGAGTTTAAGAGAACCGAATATAATATTAAAAAGAGATATTTTAATGAATAATTAATTTGAATTAGCAATATTATGGGAAAAAATAAGTTGAAGGAAGTTGTAAAAATTAAATCTCCGTCCAAAATTTACAATACGAATTATGGGAATACATTACTGTGAAAAGTGATATTGGAAGAAAGCCCCCCCCCCCAGAATGAACAGTAAGAACAGAAGAAAAGTTCAAGTAAAAGGTCTTACACGTATAAGGCTTTTGTTCTAATTGAGTCATTTTTGCAATTAAAGGATTACCCGATTTATAATATTATATTTTTTAACTACCTTTTCACTTCGGATATAGTTTTACAAATTTTTAACACTTTTTTAGTCATAAACGGGTTAAACATTTTTGCACATTATTTGAGAAAGCAAAAATCCCCTTTGAACATTTATGAAAATGTAAAGCATCGAAAATGAATAATTGCATTAGGTTATAACAATCATATGCGATAACATACATTTATCTGCTAGTTATCACCGAATTAGCAAGAACCCTATCGAAATACTTTGTATGTACTTTATAGAAAGTGACGTTTGTTTGAAATCTTGCTAATGATTTTCTAATGAATTTATTTCATTTCCTAAACGTCACTCATCCGTTCTGATATTTATATTGTATCAGCAGGACAAGAGTAGTTTAACTGAGTAAAAGCTGTTGAAGATGCAAACTGTATTAGTAATTAATTTTATACAATCAAAAATTATTTTATTTTTAGTAGAACCGTATTTACCAAATTAATTTTGTCATCAAAATCTTGTAAAAAAATTGCTCAAAATAATTGTAAATTTCTTTTGTTCTCTAACTGGCTTCCTTCACACACTTACAGGCAATCCTGCCTACTCCAAAAATCATTGAATTAAGTGACTTAGATAAGTAAAATTGAGTTTGAAATGTAATTTGGATTTATTAATTTACAAATCATTAACATTTTCTTTCTTTTCAGGCTCTGGGCGGAGGTTTTCCACGTGAGCTCTTCAACGGGAGCCGCCAGATGGCAACAGGTGTCGGAGGATCTGGTGCCTGTGAACATCACGTGTGTGCAGGACAGCCCGGAATGCGTTTTCCACATCACCGCCTACAACTCGCAGGTAGAGAAGATCCTAGACGTCCGCCTCGTGCAACCAGGTGACGATATTTTTCAGATTTTTCTAAGTTTTGTAAATGTTGACGCAAACAATGCTCTTCTTTTAGGTTCTGTAGGCTACATGTATGAAAAACATGTAAATCTGTAAAACAGTAAGAAAATCATAATGCTATGTAGGCAGAACTGTATAGCTAAAATAATCAGTACTAAATGACAAATGATTTAAATTCTTGTGACAAAATTAATGAACAAGTATTTAAAGTTTTATTATGAAATGTTTTTCATTCATTTCTTAAAAAAAAAAAAAAAAATTTATTGCTTGAGACACTTTTAAGAAAGTGCATTATAGTAAGTATACAGAGAAAAAGAGAGTGATTTTCAAATTATGAAATAAGTTATTAAGAATGAGTTTATTAAAGTATGAGGATGATCTCTTAACCAAAATTGCATAAACACAAAAACGTAATCATAATCTTTCCTGCAAAAAACTAGTATAAGGAAAAAATAAAATTGTTTCAAGATCAACAATTACTAAAACTTCTATAGTTTGCAATAAAATTACGTAAGTTATAAAATTTAAGAGAACTGATATTCCAATTAAAGTTTAATTGTAATTGGTATACTACATGGATTCACTGGATTTTAATTTAAGATGTTCTTAAGACAATTGTTATTTGTATGAATAATTATTTAACATTGATATGGCTCGCATCAAAGAAGCAAAGTAATTGAATATTCGTACAAGCCAGCATGTTGATAAAAAAATATGGAAGTTGTGCAATGTGCGCAACAAGTTATCAGAGAATCACAGTCAATTGCCCTTGTGATTTGATTCTCCACAGAACAAATGCGCAAAAGAATCGAATATTCAAAAAGCAATCATATCTGGATTAACATTATTATCATCAGCGCTTCTATGACCTTTGTCAGTTAGCATGCATCGGATGTTATCAAAACCTATCACTTTTAAACAACATATTAATTCTGGATTCAAATCTCAACTTCTATTCAGGCAATTTCCACTACACCCTCAACACAGGTAGCAGAATCTGAATTGATATTGATATGAGACAAGGTAAATTGTTCCTAAAGGTTGGAGTGTGACCTTCAACTATTAGATTCATTTTTACCATAGAACTGATAATTATAATTTGTTTTTGTCAAAACACAAATCAACTATTCAAAGCAGCATTTGTTGCTGAGCAAAATTCTGTTGTGAGAATCTACTGAGAGAATAGTTGTGACTAAAGATGTAAAATTCCCGGGAATTTTGCGGATTATTGGAAATTTTGAGGGAATAAACGCTGCCAATTATGTTTCTTTTTATAGCTAATTTTTCAGCATATGAAGTGAAGTAAAAAATTTTGATCTGTAAATAATTTTTGAGCAAAGTGATACTTTGCTTAAAACATTTTCTACGATAGCCATCTATAAAAGCAATGAAAATCATGAGATATGAGCATTAAAATTGAAAAAAAATATAATATTTAAAAATTTCATCCCTAATTGCAGCGTGCCGAATGATCAAGAAATAACTAAATAAAACTTGCAAACCAAAATGTTGTGAACCCAATATTTCTCTCTAATTTTAAAATTATATTTCATGCATGATTATAATAGCAATATTAAAATAAACTTAAAATTTTTGTTTGATCAAAAATAATATTTTTTCACTGAAACACAAATAGGGATTCTTCTCTTTTCATTTTTTTTCAATTATCAGTTCTTTTAAATAGTAAAAGATTTATTATTTTTTGTGATCCTACTTTATAAGGTGGCTTTAATATTTTCATGTATTCAAAATTGCTTTATTTGGAGATTTTTTCACTTTAATTTTAAAAAATTAATTTAAATTAATAAAATTTCTTAAAAAAAAATTATTTGAAAAAAGTTAAGGTACTCCTTGATATTCTCGGTCCTCGTATTAAACTGAATATTAATGATTTTCAGATTTACTATAAAGGAAAATAAAGCTATAAAAGAAAATAATAGCTTTCACTTTTGACTTCTAATTGTCAAATGTTATGATATTCTTCTTTGATTTTAAATATTGTAAAAAAATCGTTGAATTTTTTAATTTACCAATGATAGAGAAAAATATTGTTTCATGTACTATTTCTCAATTGAATATGTGTTAATGGCATACAGATTTAACAACAAAATGTAAAGGAATGCATGTGGTGGTGTGACTTGAAAATTATAAAAAAAAAGATTTCTTTCAGCGAGTCATCATTTAAAATCATATTTTGTAGGAATTAATGTGGAAAAAATTCCAAAGAGGAATAAAAGTCCTTTTGATGCAATATTAAAAGCAAGCTAAGAGATGTGGAAAGTGCAAATTGCATGCAAACAGTTGTAATTTGGTGTTGTTTTGATAATAGGTACCACATGAAAATCAGGTAGTACTAAATCAAGTAGTCAATGTTAAAAAGTGCTTTTTGTTTTTTTTTTTCTGAAAAATTGAATGAAATGTTTTGCCTTTTTTAATAAATTTCTAAATACATTATCTACAGTAAGAATAAAATTTTATTAAAATGAATGAAGTCATTTGATGCTCTTATAACAATATTTTCAATATTATAGTAGTAATAAAATATTCAAAATACCTTTTTTAAAAAGAAAAAAAAATGGTCTAATATTTTTGGCAAATTTGTTTTTTGGCCACTTAAGTTTTCTTGAATTTATTATTCATTGTTAAAAGAGCCCCATTTTATTGTAAACGTAGTGGGTTGTGTGTTATTAGTTATTTAAGTTTAAGTTATAATTTCCCTTTAATTAGACAAATTCCATTTATTTTCCTAAGAATAAGTTTGTTAATGAAAATCTAAGCTAATAATCTTATTTAAACTAATCTAAGCTAATATTCATTGCACACGAGAATGCCTCTAAAAATTATGATGTTTCTATTGTTTAAAAAAATGCAAATATAAAATTTTCACTTTTTTTTTTCACCATTTAATGCTTATGCCTTTTGTTGCACTTTAAATTAAATTAAGTTTATAAATGACATTAATTAACATTAAATTTATAAATATTAATAAATGCTTTCAAGAAATATGCATTGAAAGACAGCATAACAATTGCAATGGTATGAATACAAGTTGAAGCGTCTCCATTCTCTACAAATAGTCGGCATCTTTTTCCAAATGTTCTGCGAAATTTCTATTGCTGCACATAAAAGTAGAAATCATTTAATAAATGACTGTTTTTTATATATTACGTGGTTTTAAAAGTTAAAATTTTTGTGTCTTAAAAAATTTCAAATTTTACCAAAATTTTAAAAATTTGGGAATTTTTAAAATTTTTATGGGAAAAAACCCGTTTATATTCCCGGGAATAAACTGGGTTTTTTTCCTTATCCTTACAACACTAGTTGTGACAACTTATAATTAGATTAGATTTTCTACAAGCCACAAGATTGGATTAGATTTATTGCTACTATCAAGATTACTAGATTAGATGTATTTCCTAAAACTCAATCAGACTTTAAATGTCATTTATCATTGAAACAACCATGAACGATATGTGTACAACTTCCATAAATAGTGTACATAAGTAGTAACAGCACACACACACATAGGATAAAATCTTATGTGCTCTTAAGCAAGCCATCAGAACTTGTTCCAATAAAGCATGTTTGAGAACTTATTGAGATAACAACTTTTTTCTTCCTCTCTCTCAACCATATCAAAGTACAACTGGATTTGTTTATCAGTTTCTCCATTTATGATAGAACTAACAGAAAAATTTGACGAGATTATAGACTCTCTGTCCCATCAAGTGTCTGTATGACAAAAAAGAGTGTCTTTACAATCCATTGAAATTAAAATATTTAATTACGAGAAATATAAATTGTTTTTTTTATTTTGAATTTCTATTTTATTTCTTTCGAGTTGTTTCATTTTTATTTATTTATTTTTTATTTTTAAATCTTTACCAATTTTATGGCTGTATTTCAACTTTTTTTCTGGGTGAGGGAATTTTTCATGATATATTAGATAATAGTTAAATGTTTTACAAGTAATATACAGTGAAAACTTATCATACTCTGACGAAATTAAAAGAAAATATGCGAAAATTAATAAAAATAAATGTTAATCTGTGTAAGCATCGATATATATCTCTAATTGCTCTCATGTTTTGTATTTCATTTTTATATTAATTTACTGGCAGATGTATTTTCTTTAATACTATAGAAATAATGATAATGAATACTCAAGCATTCGTTAAAAAATACTTAAGAATGGGGTTGTACATCAAACTATATAAATAAAGTACTGAAAATTGTTATTCTTAAAAACAATATGAGGAATCTTATCGAATGAATAAATTCTAAAACACATTTCTGAACAATTTAATAAGTTGCTGTCTTTTTTACTTGAGATAAAACAAATACATTCATAAATTTGATTAAGTTCATTTGGACTAAGCAACAGTTTCTGAGCATGAGTTCCAGTGTTAAAGAAGAGTTTTAATAAAACAATAATGAGAATGTAGCTTTAGAAAAAACCTTGTTTGCTGAGCTTGTCGAATAGTTTGTTGGATTTTATAACACAAGATCAAACACTAGAACCATGCAAACATTTTCTATATTTTATTTACTTCCTTATTTATTTATTTTTAAAGAACCCACACAAACAAGACATTTAAAATCTAATTAAAAAATGATTGTTAAAATTAAAAAAATTGTTAATGTTAAAAAAGAGTGTATAATTAAATATACAAATATAAAATCATTAAAAATTTAAAATGTACATTGTATATAGAAACTTAAATAAAAATAAAGCCCATAGATTCTAGAAAAGCAAAATATAATAGGTGATTCTCCCAAAAGATTTGATAAACTTACAAAATTATTAAAAAAAAATAAAATGATAAAAGTTACATTTATAGCATAAAATTAAAATATGAAACACGGAAAGTAGTCCGTCATACGCGTTTCACAACATAGATTTAAATCACTTAAAAACAAATGTTAATGAGTGAAACGTATATATCTGATTAAAAGGTGAGTTAATATAACATCATTTCATAACGTTAAAATATGAATGAGATGATATATTACATAATGGTATTTAGTCTATTTCCGATCTGTGTGCCCCATGGTTCTTTACAAAGAGAATATATTAACTTTCACATATCTTTACTCACACCAGAAAGTGAAACTGATCACTGAATTGGATTCGTGATAAGTTTAGTTGCTGCATCAGCCTTTTCATTGAAATCGAAGACTTTGTGATTCGGTACCCAATATATTAATTCGCATCTCTTGTTAGTAAGGAAATCCAATGTTCCGAAAATTGACACAACAGGTTGACAAATAAAATTACTGTTCTACAAAGTTCTTAAGTGGCTTAGACACAAATTGCATGATTATCGTATCAATATACATGGGCTGATGAATGGCCTTAGTTTGAGCTGTGAAAATAGAGTAAGACGAGTAAATGCTGTAGCTAAAAGTGGTGGTTTCAACGAAAACTTCACAGCTAACATATCTTTCAGGTTTTGAATTATGCGTGAATACTTGTGAGTACGAAACATACTAACAGTGATGAGAGAAATAGATATATCGGAAAATATTTGAGGTCGTGACTTATTTTTTTTTATACTGAGCAAAGAGACTGATGATTGTAATTTTTGGACCATACCAAAGTGAATGAGCAAATTGGTCAGTAAATTCGACATGAACCTATCGCATAAGTCTGAAAGCTATGTACGCAATTTTGTTTATGAGAAAAGGTATGATATCTGGATGGACGAGCATCGTATTAGCTTAAATGGAGGTGTTAATATTATAAAACATTATACAGATAATAAGGAATGGCATGAATTTAACATAATCATTGAGAGACAGTTGCATTAGTCTGATATCTTAGCATATTACATATAGATTCTGGAAGGGTGATGTGCGGAATGTGCCTGAATACTCCACTCGTTTTCATTAACCTATAATTTTTGAGCAAGTAACTGTACGCTAATATGACCCTATAGATGCAATGATAGGTTTACTTTCTGTTAACGAAATAAAATTTCGTAAAAATCTTTTTTGGTGAACTCATTTTCATGCAACATTCGTCAATATTTATTTTTCATTATCTGATTTTTTCAGCTTTTTATTTTATAGTTGAGTAACTGATATAGATATTTTTAATGGCTCTGAAGATACTGAAATAACAGAATCTTTCAAACACACAATGCATGTGAAATTTCTCACTTCCAATCTAATTCCCGTCTTAAAGCTCATACATCGAAGTATAGTCAATAGCTTCAAATGTTAATATCATAAGACACTTTTTCAAGGAATAGTCAACATGGATTCAGAATCGCTGAATTCAAATTGAATGAATATTGGTGTCAGCAGCTTGTCATTCATAGGTGTTTGCCTATTATATATGATCATGTTCCAAATCATGACCCTAAATCATTATACAATTGTAATCAAATGTTATCTTTCTCAATACTGGCGAGAAACTCGCATACTGTCTTGCTTATCGGTGAAGATTCCATAATCAGCCAGCCTCGAGCTATTTCAACAGTCAATAGCCTGCACCATTTTTTTGTCGATAGCCGCACTTGCGTTTCTTATATATATATATATATTTTTAAAAGTATTTACAGGAGTTAGAAGTTTAATTAATGGAAAAATTCACAGAATTCTTATTAACCAAATATTCAATTCTTCACTAACATTTTTTGCTCTCTGGAGAGAGTTATTTTTTTTTTCATATACCATGCATATATAATACACATCATAAAAATTAAATAAATTGTTCAGTTAAAAGAATAACATAATTCAATAGAAAATTCTTTGCATTATCAATTCAAAACTTGAATATTCAGTGATGAAAATAGCTGAGTGAGTATAAAAAACAGTTTCTCACTGATTCAGACGTCTGGCTGTATTCGTTTTTTTTTTTTTTTTTTTTTTTTTTTTTTTTTTTTTGACAGCCGGTAGACTAGGAATCAAGCACAAAGACCAACAAGAAAGAATTGTTAAAATGCATTAGAAATGAATTTGGTATTCTCTTTTAAAATTGATGTGAATAAACGATCAAGTCTCGTTTTATATCAGTTAGTAAACTTTTTCAATTCAAACAAATCATTCCCACTATGTGGGCTCTGAGAAGATTGAGATTATGATTTCAACAATAGTGGACAATTAATATATTTGGCAAGTAAAATAGAGCAAATGAGCTATATTTATTCTAAAACTATTTACCAATGGTGTGATTTTGTTACTGAAAAGGAAGTTTTCTCTGAATCATTGATTTTTTGTGAGAAAAATTTCTTTTTGTAAATCAAGGGAAAATAAAAAAGAAAGCGTAAGTTCAATTCAGTGTAGATATGTTTTAACTACATTTGCATCTTGCACATGCAATTAATTATATGACTAAAAACGATCAAGTGCAAATCCACATATTAATGTCCATGTGATATTTAAAAATAGGAAGAATTTTTGACTCTATTTAAACGAATCTTAAAAAATTTTCCTGGTCTCAATGAGAATGTATTTTATGTACTTGTTTTATGCAATATTTTAAATAATGTTATTAAATAAATGTTTTTCTTTCTGCGGTTTCGTTTCCCCCTCCCCTCAAATCTTATGTTTGCAAAAAACAAAATAAGTAAAATTAATTCGTTTTAAGAGACGCAATATTTTCATTTAATTCTGTTTCCCGTAATTTTGACAAGTTCTCCATTATTATAAACAATGATTATTCCTCTCATCAAGTTGTGTTTCAATGTCTTTGCAGGCACGAGACTCGGCCAAGCATCGGAATGCTTCGTCTATTGGAAAGATCCGACATCGGGCGACACCTGGGGCTTGAACTTTACATCGCCGGTCGATGCGAAGCAGTTTCGAGATTGCTGTGTAAGCCCTTTTTTAATTGTTCTTTCGTTTCAAGTTCAAATTCTTGTACTTTAAGAATTTCACTTCTAATGAAGACTCAGGATTACCTTTAGGACTAAAATGTTTTAAATACCATGGAAAATTAAAATACCATTAATTAAATTACAATGATATATGAAACTTTAATAACTTATTTTAACAAATCGTCTATTATTAATTTTACTGGGACAGAAATGTCTGCATAAAGAGCTGAAAAATGTTTATTCTCTTTTAAACACTTCTAAATATAAATAATGATAAGAAAATATTCACCGCTGCAAAATTCAATTGTAAGGTCTTTATATATTCCCATGAAAAATAAATTAAGATTTGTTTCTGAAAAAGGTGACAGCACAAGAACGAAATATGTGAGACATTTTTTAAGTATCCTATACGAAGAAAATTCAACAAAAATGCTATGTTTCCTTCGGTTGCAGAATTCTTCCGAATTCTTGCTAGAAACATGATACAAACTTGAAATTCTGTGAAGGAAGTACTATAATAGCTTTATGGTTCTTGCACTTTAAAATAAGAAATTAAAAATTATAGAAGTGGTGAAAAATGCTGATTCTTCATGCTAGCAGAAGAATCGGAAATTCTTCTGGTAACATGAAGAATCGTAGATCTTCATGTTATCAGAAAAATCGGAAATTCTTCTGGTAACATGAAGAATATTACAAAAGAAATTCATTCAATAAGTTTCTATAACCCAAACATCATGCTATGAAAACTACTTCTACTACCATGTACAAATGGAGATTCACATTTCATTGTATATATTTTTAATACATTCAGACAAAATACATAATATTTTTCAAATACCATTAAGATATTGAGAAAAGAACTTCTTTTTATATCCATCAAGAACTTTGGAAAAATGGTAAAAAAAAAAAAAAAAAAGTCTTGCAACAAATTATTTCTGTTAAAGAAAGCATAATTCATACTTGTTATTTAAAGGCAATGCATCAAATCGTACATTTAAGCAACGGTTCTGACTAAAAATTTCGTTATCATTCTAAACGTCTTTGCATATGGGTGGTTTGTGCAACAGTTTGGATAACTCTTCTTTTTTCGGTATTTTTGAATTCTTCTTTAAAATTGTTAAATGTGTTGAAATTTTCATTCTTAATGCTCTTAGTTTCTCATTCAAATTCTTTGATTATAATTTTTGTAAAAATTATACCAATTGCAAAAATCTGCAGATAAATATCGGATATCGGATGCATGATATCGTTTGTATATAAGGCTTCATGAGTAATACAATGTATACTTTCCTTTATATTTCCAGAAACATTGTTTTTAAATGCCTAAATGCTCACATATTACTAGTAAACAAAAATAATTTCTCGTAATTTTAATATTGTTCAAGATGAGTCTCATTTATTCCATGAAGAGCTCATCCCTAATATGAAATTTCTTTGTGTCTCTTTAACGCATCTTTAATATATCTTTCTCTTAAATTTGCTTTGTATTTGGTGCATTTCTCCAACTTCTTTAAGAGAATCTTTGTATTTTAGAGAAAACACTTCAGAATCACTTAATTTTACCGCATGACACGAATTCTTTTGGCTCATAATTTAAACATGAAAGTTTGTAAATTTCCTTTTTTGTCAGCAGCTTTTGCATAACCACTTTTGAATTTCTTTCTTTCGCCTATTTTTCTTTCGAATCAAATACTTTTATGACACTTAAATTCCTTTAAATGATGTTGAAGTGAAGGAAATGGTTTCAAATTGAAAAACCGCAGCAATACGTACACTTCTAGCAATCCAAATGTAGCACCCTGAAGGGAGCATGCAAATCATGTGAAATCTACCTCATGCGACGAGGCATGCAAAACATTATCGTTTTACTTCTTACTCAAATTACGATCTACTGTCTTGCCACTTACATGTACTAAATAAAGTTTGAAGATATTGTTAATTTGTGAAATAGATCACTTGTTTTTTCAAGTTTTTTCTTTCTTTTGTCTCTTTTTTTTGGCACAAGCCCATTTTTTCATAATTGGGCCTCATAGAAAATATCGAGGGAAGCTTTTGAGTTTTACAGAATAATAATAATAATCTATAAGGATTGAGGATTATCCTTCGGAGAAATCGGTGATCAAGGGATGTTTTTGAGTTTTACAGAAGAAGAAGAATAACCTATCGGTATTGTGGATCAGATTGAGTTACTTCCTTGGTCTCCTTGTTCTCCCGATCTATCTCCAATTAAAAACATATAGTTCATACTTTTACAGCCCCTGGTACGTATTACAACCCCCGCTACTACACCAGATCAAGTTTAGCAACACGTGGAAGCCACATAGACACCTATACTTCATGGATACATCCAAAACCTCTTTGATACTATGCCGAGGCGTGTGTTAACACACACAGTTATAGTAACAATACACTAACTACAGATTTTGTTATCATCTACACTTCACAAAAGCCTGTAGTTTCAATTATTTAATTTTTGTATAACGTATTATCTACTAAATCAATTTTGCTATGATATGTCCGATCTTTCTTGGTGATGGATTTTGGATGGCCAGCAATGTATTAAAGTATGCTATTCTTTACCAGCAACTAAAATTAAAGCCAGGCAAGCGTGTTCCCCAATCCACACCCACATCCCCATCGAAGGGTGGTCGGGAGCCAAGATGTACCTGTGCTATGACCATCGAACAAATGCAAAGGGCCCGCAACGGACGAGCGAGGTATGCCGCGTCTGTAGCCTCCGGTTCGCTCCCCTTCTCGGCCAGCACGCTGCCTCGGAGCCAAAGTCGCCCTGGAGAAGACCGCTCCTACGGGAAGCTGTCCACCCACCCATCCAGCCAATCAGTGTACGATAACGTGTCCACATCTCTTAGAAGGTCCACACCCATTCCAAATGCTGTGAAACAGACGCGAAGTGACGTCAACTTGACAACCATAGGTAACTATTTCTATATATTTTTGTACTTGGGACTGAATGATATAATGTGATTAAAAATATTTTTTATAATGGAGTAGTTTATGCAATTAAGAGATTACCTGCTTTGAACAATTTTTTTAACTCCCTATTTATTTCGTATCGTTTCATATTTAAACTTTATTAGAATTTTTTCGTTTTAACTGAGATAATTTTCATATTGTATTTGAGAAAGCAAGTATCCTCTTTCAATAGTATGTTCCTAGTGAATATGGTAAATAATATTATAATTGTCTTTCACAACGTTGATAAAAGAATCTATATATATACTCTCTTTCTATACACTTCCACTGTTTTTCTTTCTAAACTTTTAGGGTGATTATTCTTTCTTTTGTAAGATTGGTTACATTGCTCATAAGTTTTTTTCCTTAAGAGTCCTCATTTAAATACAGATCGAAAATATTTTTGAAGCTTATATATTTGTATATAAAAATGTTCTCTTGATTTTATGATTGTTCTTATAATTTATTACATCTGGAGAATTTTCTCAGAATTCTTCTTGAAGCGTGGGGTATCAATTCACCCTTCCATTTATTCAGAAGAGAGAACTGTTTCATTAAGTTCATTTCTTCAACGTTATTTAAAAATTGCAATATAAACATTTTTGCATGCATTCAACTCAAAGAACGCAAAAGAATAAAGAAAGCATGAATTATAAAATTAAAACACGTTAATAAAGTTTCTTATAATATTAAAAAAGCTAATGCTGCTTTTTAAAAATATAATAATTTCAAGGAAAAGTCTAGTATTTTCGTGACATTTATTGAGCGAATGTTTATTGATCTTCATTCCTGTTGTCAATGTATTTTTGAAAATATCCAAATCTTTTGCTTATGAACTTCGTCATAGTCAATAAAATAGCTTAATATACTGTTTTTTTTTCCGAAGAGGATATTTTTCAAGTTTTTCGTAACATTGACTCTGAGATCTCTTTCAGGTTAAAAATTCAATGTTTAGGGATACATTTTATATCGTCAAAAGTCTTGGACTTCCTTATCTTTATGCTTTACTTCATCAAAGTCAAACAGTATCATTAATTTAATCTGCATCTTTCTACAGAAAAGGAATAAAGTTTCTTCTGGCTAAAACAAAAATTGTTTTCCCAAGTTATTTGCAAGAAGATTGTTACTCAAAATAAAAGGTAAAATGTTAACACCGAAATTCTATGGAAATGTTAAAAGCATATAGAATATTGTTGCGCGGTTTGAAAATTTTAGCACCAGTAAGATGACTTTGCCAAATAAGAGGATGTTCTCATGCATGTAATCAGGATGAATGTCCATGCATATATTTTTAGTCTAATAACAAGCTTAAAACCTTTACACTTGTTTGCAAAAGTAAAGTATTAGTCAAAAAACTTAAGTATTAGTCCTGAACAAGAAATTATTGGCTACAAGAAATTATTCAGCTTAGATTTCTGATTCATATTTGTTGTGTATTTCTAAACGTGCTTTCAAGGATTCAATATCTGCATAATGATAATAATTTCAGATAGCCTAAGGAAAAAGTACATAGATTTTGAAAGCAAAAGATTAATATTACCGTACTTTTCCTGTATTCTAAACCGCAGCGGCTTATTAAGTCTCTTTGGACCCAGCTCATCGCAAAGTGCTATAAGCTGAAAGATCAAAATCTGTTACCTATCAAGAACGATAATTCCAAGAAGATTCTAGTAAAACTTAATCTATTTTTAGACTCTAATAACTTTTAAAACAATGTCAGATAAGTTTAAAAAATATGTTCTTTGGTAATAATTAAATGAAAGAAATGGATTATTTTCGAACTGCTTATTTTATACATTTTCTTTTCTACCCCCGCATACTTTGTTTTCCACTTCACATTAACACGTTTGTGGCCATTTTTGTTTGCTTTCGCTATAGTTTTTAATTTAAAATCTGCTATGTAACGTAAACGCTTTCGCTTCCATATGACAATATGCGAATTTGAATATTTTCAGAACGAAACAGCACACATCAAGACAAAATGTAAAATGAGGTTGGCGAATTGCAAATGTAATATCTTTCCGAGGAACCGAATTCGTTCCTGAGTGTATATTGGACGCGCACGAAGCTGATTATAGTTGAAATAACTCAACCATTTCGTGGCGCCAACTGTTATTTATTTTATGAAACATGAATTGTATTTCTTTCAAAACTTTCCTGTAAACTTTTCTGAGGAAGAATGTTTTTTTCAGATTATCTGTGGCGGAATATAATATACACAACATAATTCGGAACTTTCTTAACACATAATCGACGGATTATATACAGAAAAATACGGTACAAAAGAAGGTCTTGCTTCATCTTTACTATTATGTATTATAAAATGAACTCCGAGTGATAAAAAAAAACTGTGAATTAATGAATGACCCAAAGCACATAATTGAAATTTTTTTTTTCGGATGATTCATAAATAACATACGATGATGGAGAAAACATTTAGTCTGATTGAAATACAAATAGTAAAAAGCTGCAATAGAACAATTAAAGACTTAAAAAATTTCTTTTCCATTAAAAAAAATATACATTAATTTGAATGGATAAAAGATCATGCTGGAGTAATCGGTTTGGAGATTTCTGTCAAAATTGCGAAATAAACCATAAAACTGTATAACATATTCTATGGGGTTTTGAATTCATAAATTTGTGTTGCACAGCAAGTGTGCAAAAAAGTGAGAAAAAGCAAATGAGAACAGTAATACTAGAAAAAAAAGATTACAAAAGTAAGAAATTAAAAAAATGGGAAATCGAATTTTTCCATCGATACAAAAATAGTTAATTTTATCTAATTTAAATATTTATTCGATTGAGATAGTTTTTGTCTGTCTTAGTACATTTAAAATAGAATAAAATTACCATCAACGTGAGTGTGAAATAAGAAATTCATTTTACTGTATGATTGAGCTGTGTGTGAACGAAACTTCAACTTATTAAAGTATTAACGAGAATTGCTGAGTATATCAGTTGCCATCGTGATGTTATCTTCTTCAAATAACAATATACTTATAAAACTAGTCAAAACCAAACAGTTTCTAAAAGGAAACGGAGAACTTCTCAAAGCATCTTTAGCTTATCAATTCATCATCATTTAAATAATTATGTTACAATGATGTAAACTTTCTGACGTATTTTTCCATACCATAGTAATACCAACTTCTGCTCACTATTACATAAGTAAACTTTTTAATGAATTTCTGCACATTATAGTGATGTAAACTTTATGAACTTCTGCTACCATACTAGTATAAGCATTTTAATGAACTTCTTTATCTACAATCTTGTAAGCTTTTTGATGAACGTCTTTAGAAAATGCTGAATGTCTATTTTTCTGTAATCAATGTGAACTTCTTTAGAGTTTTGTAAATAATTTTGTCTTACTTAAACCTGCTTAAAAAATTAATCAGCACTGTCAAAAGAACTCTTTGGGTGCTTGAGTCTTCCTCAGAAGATTTTTCCATTCTTCTCTTCTCTCAGCAGTTATTTTATCCATGTAAAGTGACTAATTCCATATCCACACAATCTTTTTAGGCCTTTCTCTTGGTCTTTTATTGAAAGGGGTGGCATTAAAAACTCTTAATTCTGTTTATTCTGGTCTCATTCTTACTACATACCCTTCCCAACTCATTCTGCTTATCTTTATAGACTTGATAAAGTCATTGCTATTAAAAACCTTAGATACCGAAATTATATATTTTTCTCCGAATGTTATTATCGAAGAAAGTGTCAAAGATGGTTCGCAAGACCTTCCCTTTCTAAGGTGGTCTCTTTTGTTACAGTTCCTGCTCTGAGGCATAAGTCAAAACTGATTTAATCAATACCTTATATTGCAAGACTTTTGTATTTCATTTTTATTCGGTGAAATTTCAGTAGGGATCTTTAATCGAAAAAGCAGCGATTGGCTGCGATAATTCTTTTTCTGATTTCAGGATTTATGTCATTTGAGTAGTTTATTTTTGTTCCAGATGGGAAAAACTTTTTAAAGAAAGAATTTATTTTAAATAATTTAGGCTTATATCTTACCACAATAAATGTATTTTTTTATGTCAAAAAAGTAAAATTATTTATTAATTAAGTAGAAATATCTGTCATGATGAAGTAAATTAAATTAATGATTAAAATCATAGATATTTTAAAATTGAAATATTTGTACAAAATTCAAAACATAAAGTTTGTTGTCGTTTTGTGTAGATGATTGTGTGAATGAGAGAAAGAAAGAAATAGCACTAAATAAAATGGCTGAGTGCAATCAACTTTTAAAAATTGTGTGTCATGCTACAAAATATTTTATCCTCATTTAATTCGGTAAGGACCTCGGTTGAAAATTATTTTTAAAGAATGACGTAAAAGCACAAAATAATAATACAAAAAATGGCCCAGATATCATTCTTGAATTAATTAGCATCATCACACTATGACTTGGATCTTTCCACTTATATATTGGTCATAACTTGCACAGTATGACGTGAAATCTGATTTTCCATTCGCTCAGTTAAAATAATAAATTTCAAAATGTATCTTATGAATTGCAAATATACACATATCTCAGCAAGTATGTATATATATAGTCATATATATATATATATATATATATATATATATATATATATATATATAGTCAATGTTTCATCTATTGTTCTATGTCACATAATTTTTTTTATTATTTAAAATAATTACACACTTGAGTTAAATTGTAAGTGGTTTCTTATTTTATGAACACTATGAGTAAACGCAGTACCTACTTTAATCAATTTCTCACAAATATTCATACAAAATGGTAAACACTCTGACTTCTAATATTTTAACAGATTATCTACTTACCATAACTTTAATTTTCAATCACATAAAAAAATTATTTTGAAACCATTTATGTTTTTCAGAACAACTGTCGAGTTTGAGCGACCAGAATGTTCAGAAATATCCATGATTGTACGGCCACGTGTGTAATTATAAAATTGTTTTTACTGTTTCTTTTGATATATAAAAGTTCGGATATTACTTGTTAATCCACTGCTTTGCTGTTGAGCAATATTTTCTCTCATTTGGAATAAATACTTTTTAATACATAAAATTAGAAAATGCTTTGAAAATTATAAATGTTATGTCCTTAAAACAATCTCCTGTAAATTTAGAAATAAATGGGTTGATGGTTATAACATATATTATTTGGAAATCATCGCTTATAAACAACTATGTAAAGGTAACATCAGTACATGTCATCATATGAACTTATTTGTGTTATGCAAACTGCTCTTGAATCAATGTGTATAAAATTTACTTATAAAGGTTTTTAGAGTTGAATATTTTTTTTATCCAAATGTGAATTAAACTTGAATCAATATATACTTTTTGATTGGATAAAATATTAAACTCTTGGAATTTTAAGGATTATTAGTAAAAAATTGTAAAATTTCATTAGATCAATGTAATTCTAGATTAATAAATAATATTCTATATTTTTAAGTTATGTAGGTCACTTATTAACGATTGATTATTTCTTAAATTTTCATCTTTTGTATGTATACATACTTTCCTGATCATATCAGTGAACCAAGTGAACATGAAACAACTCTAATTCAATATATTTGGGTGTATTATTTGAAAAAATGACTGCTATTGATTATTCTTCAAAATTAAAAAAAAAAAAACTGGAAAAAAGTTTAAAAGGTTTTAATTGAGGGGAAAACATCAGACAGTTAAATAAAAAATTTGGAAAAGCAATATCATGCACATATGCTTCTTAGAAAAGGAAATTGAAAACACTAATTATTACTTTTTTCTCAATTTTTTCTTTAAAATGTTTTGAATAAGAAAGCTTTTACACTTTATATATATATATATATATATATATATATATATATATATACGGTATTAAAATGATCCAAGAATATTTATTCATTATACATATAAATAATAATGTCATAATGATTAAGTATCGCTTTTTCATTTTTTTCTATAGTAAAAATAGTAGATAATTAGAATATAGTTCATAGAAAATAAATTATACTTAAGTTTTTGAAAGTTACTATGATGAAAGAGATTTTTAAATATTAATTATTCAAAAACTGTATGAGGTTACTTAGATTGATATGATTAAACAGGTAATTATGTGGTTAATTATTTTAAAGGGTAAAGAACAAAATGGTTTAAGACTTTTGCTCAAAGGCATGTTATTAGAAGAAATTTAATTTTTTTTTCATTAACTCAATAGAATTAATTGCTCGTTTATATGGAAATTGAAATTCTTTGCAGAAAATGAAAACTTATTATTGTGACGAGAATGCTCAGAAAATAAATTCCATGACACAAATATGTAAGAGCACTTCTACTTGTAAATCTTAGCTATGGTTTTTTCTCTATGACCAGCTTATTTAGTGTATTTTTTATCCCGAATTTTTATAATGTTCTTTATTGTTGTTTGTGTGTGTTTTCAATATTCTGTAAACTGATTTTGTATGATTTAATTTGAAAATCTCATTTGTGCTTTTATAGACAAATATTCATTTAAAATTTACAATATAGTTTATGATAAAATACTATTTTTTTCTTTTATTAACAAATTTCTCTTCCAAACATTTTAAATGTTTATAATTCAAACTATATTTTACAAATAAATTAAAAAAATAAATGTTCTTTGTATAGGACAACGGGAGACGTTGTCGAGAACAGAATTGGCCCGAGCTAAATTCGCGCAGGCATCAAGAGGTTCAGAAGATGCCAAGAGCGTGGATTATGGGATGGGAATGGGTGCCATCATGAGATCCAGCCAGGAAATCAGAGAAGGCAACAAAAGTAAAAGCAGTGACAACGTTAGTGGCAAGACTACTCCTATCAAAGCTGGTAATTCCGGTAGCTTGGACAGCACAACAGCGAAGAGAATGCTCAACAATACATCGTCCCAGCAGAATTCACCTGAAGACAAACTGAAGCCAACATTACCGCCTAAGCCAGACACCAGAAAGCCAGAGCCTCCTCCTAAGTCAGGACAGCGTGGCAAAAAGGCGGCTGGTGCATCCTCCTCCAAAACAAAAGATACGAAATCAGGTGCCTCCAAAAGCTCCGCTCACAAGCAGAGCAAGACGGCAAGTTCAAAGAAGAAGGCCTCCGGCAAGAAGGCAGAGACTTCGGACCGATCGCCTCCTTCTGATAATCTTCTGTACGATAATCTGTGTTATGCCACTACTCCAAGCTCCAGTAACCAAGACAGTGATGTACCATTTCTCAGTTCTGACGAGGAGCCGAAGACTAAAGATAAGAAAAGCAACTCTTTTCACAAGAAGTCCCCTTCGTCTCCCACCAGCAAATTGCTCATGGAATACGAGATGCATCTGAGGAACGCGCTGGCCCGTGGACTCGATGCGGAAAGCTACAGCCTTCACACTTTCGAAGCCTTGTTGACGCAGAGCATGGAAAATGTGGGTGAGTTCTGAATTTCTCTTAGGCTGTATTCGATGAAGTACGATGAAGTAATTTATTTTTTGTGAAAATAAATTAAACAAACACACATTACAAACCAACATACACTAAACATGATGTTTAATCTTGTTTTCCTGTACGCGATATATTCATTATTTAACTTTAAGAACACATCTTTAAAATTATTGATTTATTACATTTGATTAAAAATCACATTTGAGCTAAAACCCTTCACCCTACAATAATAAAAATAAACACAAGTGAAAATATAAGATCTTATGAATAATTTTAAATTAATGAGGTTTTCAAAATTATGACTTTTAATTGGTGAATCAAGATAAAAGCTATTTTTTTTAAACATTAAAAATGTTCCCTGATGTTATGAGTTTTACTATAACCCATTTGAAAATTACTCTCCCTTCCTCGAAGTAATAATACCTGATTTTCAAATTTTAATGTGATATGGTGCTAGGCTGTTGCACCATTCATTCCTCAAAATCAAAACAAATGAACTTATTTATCAAAAATCTTTTATATCCATGCCATGAATTGTACTATAACTCAGTTAGAAATTATTATAGTTTGCTCAAAACGGACGATACTTGATATTAGAATTCTGATATGATATGGAGCCAGGCTGCTGCACTATTTATACCTAAGGCATATAATTATTACTCCCTTATGATTGATAACATTATGGGAAAAGTCGGTGTAGTTATTATCATTCTGCTGCATAATTGATTTATACTAAACACTTCCGTAGCCGTGAAATCGAGGTAGTAACTGAATAGTTAGCAATTTAACGTTCAATTCAACAATTCGTAAATTTGACTTCTACCAGAAAATGCTTGCAGTAATTGGAAATTTGCTGTAAATTGTTAGTCCTTGTGTGTAAAAAGTGACCATAGAATGAAAAACAAACCCAAAAAACCATAACTGTAAAACTAAATTCGGAAGTTTCATTTCCTAATAGCACGTCTACTGTTTCAATTTTCTAGCGAGTTAACAATGGATGCCACTCGACATGCAATATAATTTAAATTATGTTTCTGCGGTTCTCACATTGTTTTTGAACGTAAGGTCAAGGAATGTGCTGCACAAAAAGCGTGTATGAATAAGATCCAGGGATTATCTTATCTCTAACTTGGAGCAAAAAATATCAAACATTAGAGAAGAATATGATCTAAAATACTATCAAGCCTTTATGTCCTTCCTTAGAGGCTCGAATACTAATTTACATCTAAATTATAGTTTCATTCAGTGTGCTGATACTGTTCGTTCACGTTCATGTTCATTTCCTTTCTTGAGCTTTGCAGGAAGGAATTACTATTTATTTATAATGCTTTAAGTATTTTAACACACGTTATTTCTAATCACTGGTAGTTAAAATTGAGCACACTGTTACAAGTTCATTAAATTTTAAAATATGTTACAAAAGTGAATCGGAAGATCATTTGTAATTATGAACATTATTGCATTTGAAGGAAATGTGTAAGCTTCAATATTGACCTATGACAACCCCCATCCATGTTTAATAATTTATAAAGTCATATTAATGCCATATATTTTTACACTTAATCTTTTTTTTCCTGCAGTTGCGTTGATGCGCGAAGTACACGTGGAGCTTGAAGAGGTGAGAAAAGAGGAACAGGCGCTGCAGTCCTTCGAAGAGCCAGAGGGAAGTCGTGCCTTCGCCAACGCAAGTGAGTGACACACATAGTAATTGCATCAATTATTTGTGACACAACAAAAAAAATTAATGGACAGTAGGTGTGTGTATTTATATATCAAAGTATATATGAATACTCAAATAATTTTTTTAACTAACAATTTGAAGAATATATTTTATTGCAAATACGAATAATTGTGACACATTTGCAACACATTTATTTATTTTATTCTATGATTTTTTAGTATATTGAATTATTTAACGATTTTCAGTTTTAGGTAAATATATAAATATAGTAATTATGGCTATAGCTTCTTCATTTTCTAAGAAAATAGGTGCACATCGACAAAAATTCTGATGTTAAAAAGGAATTGATATTGTTTGCATGTTATGAAATCGTTATAAGCAAATGAGCTCGTATTAATTTAAGATTTAATTTCATAGATGGGGAAGCAAAAATACTTTACATATATAAAACATGTATTAAATTTTTCCCAAAAATTTGATAGACAGAAAAAAAAACGTGTTTTTCTTTTGCTTGTTTTAATGAGTTCAAATACTCTATTCATATATATAATATTCTTTCATTTTGGCTTCCTTTCCTTTCGGATACATTTTTGGCTTTTGTTTGGCTTCATTCACTTCTGATTCAAGAGATCTTTCCATTTTGAGTTGCCTTCACAAATATAATATCTAGTGATAACGTACTTGCAAAAAATGAAAGCTTCCAATTTTTTTGTGGCTATTGCGATTGGATAGAAATTTCGATTCCAATGGTTGGATACAAGCAGCGAGGCTGAACATTTTATGAAAATTATTCTTTTATGTAAAACTAAATTAATCTAGTTCTCAACTGTGTTATTACAGCGCTTTGGACCTCAATTTAATCATTCGTGAGATCAATTCTTTTTAATGCACGAATGTTTATTATTTAACTTGTAAAACTGCTTTATATTTTTTTAAGTTTTCTTTTGAGTCTACTATTTATTGTAGCTTATTTTTAATACTAACAAAATGCAACTGAATTGTTTCATCATCAAGCAAAAATTTATTCAAAATATCAATTTTGTGCATTGATACTCGAAGAATTCTTATTCTAAAAAGCTGTGAAAAATGTATACGCTGAAGTTACAGATTTTGGCTAAAATCTGAAGATTTTTAAAAAATTAATGCATTTACAAAATAAATAATTGGTTATTGATGTGCAGCCCAAGAATTTGAATAATCGTCTTGAATGTTGGATTTAAAACATTTCAAAATAAAAACATTAGAGGTGTACAAGTAAAGATTACTTGTGTGTGTTGTTTGATCTACTTTAAAGCTTTTAAATACAAATCATGGAAAATAAACTAAAATTCAGCCATTTTGGTGTTCTTTTTTTGTTTTACATATTATGTTTTACTACGTTTACATATTCTACATTATTGTTCTTTGAATTTACTAACACCAATATGCATAAACTAACAGTATTCAGTTTAAATATAGATTTTGTTTTAGAAATTATATATTTTTTTTTATTTAATACAAAATCCTGTAGTTCAGTTCTCATAAGCAAAGAATATATCATTATTTGAAAAATTTAACTTCGACTACATTTATATTATGTACTTTACACTTACATTACAATGTTACACTTACATTATGTGATTGTAAAAGAGAGATTTTGGAACAAAAATCGGATTTTTTGTTTAATAATAATATGTGTGTGGATAAAATAAATAAAAACACTTAGGAATGAAACATTTATTTAAACCAGCCTTATTTTATTTGAATTACCTGATAATTAAATTATAACATATTAATGTATTTCAAGAATAGTTTTATTATTGCTGCTTTTGAATTTGAATTATATAATTGCTTTATGGTTCCTAAAATTTTTCTATGTATCGAACTTCTTAATTTCCATCTAAAATTTCTTTTTTGAGTGCTGCTCCCCATGCACTTGGTTATAACAGCTGAGCTGGTGCTGCTACATTTAATAATTATACATAATGATATTTCACAATATATGTTATTTTTCTTATTCATAATTACTGAATAATTTATAAATGTAAATTGATGTGTAAAAATATTGTTGTTCGAAAAAAAAAAAAAAATAAATAAACGGAAAATATTTCTAAATGTATACGATTGTCCCAAAATTCTTAGTTTTAATTACATTAGCCTATAAATAATAATAATAATTAAGAGAAGTTATAATTTTTTAATTTTATGGACTTTATATTCGTCAGACAACGGCACTCCAGGAACAGAATACCTCGTCAGCAACTACTGTTTGAATTCTTCATCATTGATGTATTCTAGGTCTTTCAATCTTATCATTGTTATTGATGTATTCTAGAGCTTTAGTTTTTAAATGTGTAATTATGTATATATACAGGTGGATTTTTAATGCACGTTTAAATTAAAATAAACAATACATTATCACGTATTATTCTGTTTCTTACAAAAAATATAGACAGAAAATAAAAGAAGAAGAAAATTGTTGTAAGAACAAATTGAAGGAGAAAGAGCTATTTTTCTCCAAAGGTCTTTGTAAGAAAAACCTGATCATCATGAACATCACATAAACAACAGAAATATAAGATCAAATGGTTTGAAGCAGGATTAAAATATATTTGATTATGGGTATAAATTATTTAGTGATTCGCTTTTTGGGAGATGCAACTGTGAAGATGTACTTCGTAGTTATAGATAAAATCGTTATTACAGCAAAGCGAAGTGATGAATGGGTTATGAGTGTCGAGCTTTGTTCATTTTATGATTATAACTCATTCAGATCTTACCGTTTTCTCTAATTCAGAGGAAACTTCTATCGAAAAGTTTGTTTTCACCATATAGATACTTCAAATATCCTTTTTTATAAACTCTTGCTCTCGTTATAATTAGAGAACTCGAATGCAAAGAATTTGTAACGTAGCTCAGTAATAATAAATTATAATGTTTTTAATGATCTCTTGGCAGGGTCGACCACCAGTGGCCCGAAAGCGAGTGCCCTGCCGTTACCTGGCTCTACCAGACAGCCTCCTCACCTTGCCGCTAGGGGAGAGAGCACTCCCCTCCTACCCAGGGCTTCTATGGAGAGCACCGATTCACGCATCTACCTTACATCGTCGGAGGTGAGTACTATCGAATGTTTTTGTGGCGCAATTGCAACACAGCGAGAAAAATGAACAGAAAATGCAATATTTTTATACGTTGAATATTTTTGTTTTAGATTTCAACAACGGATTAAGACATCGAAGAAAATTTTACTAAAATAAATTTCAGTTAAAATTTGTTACACTATGCTGACAAAATAATGAAGGTTATTATATATATATATATATATATATATATATATATATAATTAGGTCAATTTTTCTAATGGCTACATATATACTATTTGTAATTTTTTAAAATATGTTTAAGGCTATTTTTTTACTTTATAATTTCAATCGTCATTTATTTCCTTTTTTCTTCTTTATTATTTAATTACATTTCATCGGCTAAATAAATAACTTTTAAATAATATTTAAGTAGAATACATTCGTACCCTATTCAAGAGTTTTATTTATAAAAAAATCTTTTCCATACAATTTTCATTATGTAGATGATTCTTTTAATAAAACTAAATAATTTCCAAAATAGGGTAAAATATTTTTTCAAAGATATAGCTGTGGAAAAAAAGGCGTTTTTTTTTTATTTCATTCTTTACAATGTATCCTTACTCCCTTGTTTTTTAGATTAAAATTGTTTTTCATTTCATTTAAATATAATGTCTATAAAAATATTTTTAGAAATTCTGATTCAGTACTACTTAATCTGAGAAAGTAAATTCCAAAACATTCTATTTAATTAAACTTTCCATTATTTTATCGTTCATCTTTGTGTGTACATGTACTATTGATAACATTTTTCAAAAAGTTATCAATAGGTTTAGTAATTCATCCTTTACGAAACTCACTGGATGTTTATTAGCCAGCACCTACAGAGTACAGATTTCTTTGTGTAATACAGAACTACAATGCCAATAAATGTAATTACAATAAAATAAACTTAAAAATTTAGAAGCAATTTTAACTTTTTTCTGCATTGTATGATCTTTGTCATGTGAAAAAAGTAAAAAAAAAATATAATTTAGCTTTAAAAATAAAATTAGCTTAAAATTTTGCAAACTAATTTAATTTGATCACTGTTTTGGTATCGCGAAAGATAAAGAATGTTTATTTTAAATTTTTAACTTGCATATTTTACAGAACAAATTATTAAAAGTGAATCCTTTCTTTTCACACCGGAATATTTAGCTTGAACTCTGAAGATTTTTTCTCGTAATTTTCAGTTTTGTAAATTATCTTGTTATTTAGATAATAGATTGTTTCCCTAAAATAGACTTGCAAGGTTTAAAAAGCAAATTAAAAATTTCTGAAATGGAAGAAATGGTGCATTGAATTTTTTAAAACATTCATTATTTATAGTAATGCGAGACTAAAAGAAGTGACGTAAACTGTGAGGTCAAGAATGTTTTTTTTTTTTTTTTTTGAAAACAGTTCCTTATACTCAAGTGAGGAATTTGGAAAACAATTGTACAAATCCCATCATAGCATTCTTGGAATACCAACATCTTCTCCCTAAGGAAAATGAATAAGAAATAAAATGTTAACAGCACAACTAGTTTAACAACTTAATAAATTACTCGCTCTTGAAGTTTGGGGAAATTTTTTTTAAGAGATCACTTAAGAACGAAATTAAAAGGGCAAAGGGAATACTTTCATAAATAAACTTCTGAAGCAAAGAAGTAAATAAAAATCATACTGAAAATAATCTGTCCCGACGAGCTCCATCAGATTTGCAAAATACATGTCATATGTTATAATAGCTGATTGTACATGTTGTGGAGATTCTCATATTTTATTCATAGTTCTAACTCCCTTCAGGAAAATAATATTCATCCGAAATGGTTTGGCAGATTGATTGAATGAGGAATCAAGTGAAAGATTGTGTGTGGCTTTGTAGTATATTTACATTCACATTTCTTTGTCCGTTAATTTCTTACTCAAGAAACGAATTATACCATTTAGGAAAACTTTCTTAATTATTACCGATTCAGCGACTAAGTTTTGTCCATCACTTCAGAAGTTTATACATTTGAAGCCAATTCCACTCTGGATATTTGTAAAGATTCAGAATTTTATTTAAGCTCTAAATATTAGTTATATTAGTCCTCTTCGATAAAACTTGACCTTGGAACAATAAAGGACACTTCTTTACGCTAACCACAGAAATATTTGATAGCTTTCCCTACATTTCTTTGGAAACTGACAAAAAATATTTAAACATTTCCTGTTGTGCTCACATTCATTATTTATAATGAATGAACATTTCATTTTGTATGTTTTTTCATACTACATGACAGTATATATGCAAACTATTAAACTTAAATTTATTACGTTTCGTCTTAATGACATTTAAATCAGAATCAATTCTATAGAATAAGTTGATGAACCAATTTTATTCCAAAAACCTTAGCCAATTTTGTCGAACTTTTTATTTCTTATTGGTTCTATATTTATCGTTAAATCAAACTGGCTTTATTGTCTCGACTAATCATAAATACCAACATATATATACATAAATGAATTACTGCAAATCTATTATTGCATCACCTCTATTATAAATAGTAATTTGAATATGAATTCAAAAACTGATATATAAAAATCTGACAATTTTTATGCTGTGACGCAAACATACTGCATTTTTTGCCTTCAATCAAGTCTAATGCAAAGATCGATCAACGAATTTTGAGAAATATTTTACTTATTTCTTACTTCTTTTAAGCATATTTGTTTCACCTCAATTCAAATCGTTTTTCTTACGAGAACAACTTATCGTTTGTCGCTAAAAACAAAACTTCTACAATGGCAAAAAAATTTCTGAAAAATCTGTCCTCTCCTTGGATAAACTAATAGAATCGCGTTTTGCTTAATCTGAGAGAAAGCTGGAGAGATTTGCCCTCTGACCTTTAGATCTGCGCAGGATGCGATGCGCTGTCGATTGGAAATCGCGGAGAGCATATTCGTTGGGAAATGTTGCACGCTGCTGAAAAAATTTGAATGGAAATTTCGCACAAATCATTCAGCTAATTACTTTTCTTAGATATATATATATATATACACAAATAAATAAATAAATGGTCACAAAGTAAAAATAGACTAGAAGTTTTGTGTATATAATACATTTAAACAAATATAAATTTAAATTTTAAATGCACGATTACAAATAAATACTATGTATAAATGTAATGAAAGAAATTTTGTATTAATTATTAAAATGAAATATTAAAATAGCATTTTCGAACTTCTCAAAAAACTTTAAAGGGTAAATGATATTTCTGTAGCTTGATAACTAAATTTTCTTGATGAAGTACTGCTCTACTTATATTGTAGTATAAACTGTATACTACTGACCATATAATTAATAATTATTATTAAAACTTATAGAAACATTCTAGTTAATTCACTAAATATAACGTTGTGAATAGCGTTCAAATGCGAAAATAGCAAAATTAATTCATAAATTATCACCATAAATAATGAAACAGAATTTTCTGGATGTTTATTGAAATTCTTAAATAAATTATTGAATCTAATACAACTTGAATTACTACTGTTAATGGATACATCATTAACTTTATTTCGCTTTAAATTTAATTGAAAACATTTCTTCCTCTCATCTTAAGAATTTATTTACAAACATTCCTTTAGATAAAATATACGGAATTTTCGAATACTTTACTTTGAATAATTTAGTGCATTTTTTTAAAAGTTAAATGAGAAGAAATTTTTATTATAATGAGTTTTCGAGAGCTCCTTTATAGTTGTAATTCGCAATTATTGCTATTTTTGCGAACATTTGAACGCTTGTTTGTGAAATGATTTATACACGTTAAACTATATTTTAATTAATATTAAAATGAATTAAATTTCTTTTAATTTTGAATGAGGGAAAAATGAATTTTCCGTATAAATTGCAAGGGAAAATTTGCGAGTAAAAATTTTAAAGGAGTTTTAAAATTTGAAATTATCAAATATCTCTATTATTTGTAATAATGTAGACGCTTATGTTGAAGTTTTTAAGGTAATTTGTCCAGATTAAATTAATAAAATTATAAAACACATGACAAGACTCATTCATTCGTAATATCATTAAATATTAAGTGCCAAATTTATGTGTTCCATATGGTGTTTAGCACAGATATATTTGTTTGCTTCTAAATAAACTTTTAACCTATAAGTTTATAAAATGTAAATTCGACAAGCTCTGAAAAAAATCAGAAATTTCAAAAATTAGAATAAAACTCGAAGTTTTAACTTTAATTTAAAACTTCGAGTTTTATTCTAATTTTTGTTACACTTATGGAAAGCTTATCTATGTCTTCATTTACCGAAACGTGTCTCTTGTTCAAATGACTTCTTAAGTTACTTTCAACTGTTTCATTTATTTATTTAAAAAATAAATGAAACAATTTAGTTATTTATTCTGGAAAAAAATTTTTTTACATCTTTCTATACAGTCACTAACTTAAAAAAATTGAAAAAAATTTTGGAATGGTGGTTTATGCATAATTTGATTTTATGAAAATTTTGATTTTGCTTAAAAATCTAATGAAAATTTGATTTTTATAATCCATTGCCAAAAGGGGGAAAAATATTTTCTTTAGATTCTCCCATCATAAAGCATAAATTGGAATGAGTAAATAGTAGTTCGTGCATCACCTATTTATAACTCAAGATTTGCATAAAGTTTTTATCTTAGAACTTGGGTGAGTGTTCTCGGGAGTTTTCCTGGTTTCCTCCCTTGAGATTAATAAATACCTCCTATTGTCTTTGAAAAATTTTTCTGGAAGGACATTATGCGGTAGATGATAAAATTGCTGTACAATAGCCTTAGGCCATAAGACAATCCACAATACGGGGTAAAAAAAATATGTATTGTTAATAAGTCTTTCAAGGAAGTGACCATGTGAGATGATGTACTGATAGAAGTCTAATTTTCTAAGGATTTAAATTTACGATGGAT
>JAPDSC010037828.1:0-54325 GCA_026290005.1 Latrodectus geometricus
AAATCGCTTGCAATTAAAATTTAGATTATACTTTGCATTTTCATCTATTGCCAAAAACTTTTGTTATTTGTAATTTAAATATTTTTACCTTAATATACGCTGGCAATTAAAATTTAGATTATACCTCGTATTATCTATTGCCAAAAACTTTTATGTTATTTGTAATTTAAATATTTTACCTTATAAAATCGATTGTAATTAAAATTTAGATTATACTTTGCATTTTCATCTATTGCCAAAAACTTTTGTTATTGGTAATTTAAATATTTTTACCTTATAAAATAGCTTGCAATTAAAATTTAGACTGTATTTTTTAATTTTCATCTATTGCCAAAAACTTTTGTTATTTAAATACTTTTACCTTGTAAAATCGCTTGCAATTAAGATTTAATACTTGTTTAATTAAAATCGATAGAATGCCTCACGATTAAATTAATCACAATTTTTCTTTTGAATTTGCTGCTGATCGCATTAAAGTATATACGAGACGAAGAACTAACTTCCAACTAACAGCTGAAAAGTTTCAAAATTGGTGCTTTGAGGACGCAGAAGGGAATTATTTCTAGAGCACTTGGCGTGTGCCCGGCAGAGGATATAAATCCCCAAATGAGCATTCCTCTACTTCCGATTTCGACTGTTTCTTCAGAACAGATGGCACATACGATTGGAACGTTTCCTGTCTGGGCCGCCTCCCCAGGATTTCGATGGAAAAACAGGGGAACTGCAGGCCATTCTCTTTCGTTTTCTAGGTAAACGCTCCTCATACAAAGACACGAATTCATAGTGCTCACAATCACTCTTCGGCTCGTTTTATTATTAAATGACAGCTTGTGTCAAGGAAAAGGGGTGTAGAATTCTCATTAAAAAAATGTTTCATATTACCAAAATACCAAGGATTCTAAATGAATCATCAGAAAATCAGTGATAAATCAAAAAGTTAAAGAAAATAATTGAGCAATAATTATCCATTTATTTTTATAAATTAATTTAACTGCTTTTAGATTTGAATTCGATATTGTATCATATTGATAGATTGATTTTATAAAGGTATAAATGCCCACAAACATGCGATCAAATCTCCAAATGAATTCAGAATCAAAAACTAGTTCATTCTATATATTTTTTTTTATAATTAGATGTTTCAAGAATACTGTATAAGAATAAGGAGAAGAAGCATAGAGTCATTTGCCCCTGCTGATTTTAGAAACTAAATCTTTAGATTTCTTAACGAAACATTTTGTGGATAGCTTCGATAATTTTTCCACCATTTAAATACGCACAAAAGCTTTTAAGCATTTGTTACTTGAGATGTAATCAAAAAAGCTTTCTTTTAACAGAATGTCACGGAGTAAAATAACGAAATTTAATTTTAAAATCTCCACTGTCCGGGATTGAGTATTTAAGGATTACACGGAATGAAATGAACAGGATGTCGGTCTTTGGTTAAATTAAAACTTACTGCTTCGTTGTGAAGTTTTGATTGCAGAGCTATTCATTTAACTCTTAATCAAAGCTGATTTTAAACAAAACCTTATGGCGTGATGCATGATATTCGGGAATTCGACTTGTTTTAGGAATGAAAGGTTATGGCTCTTTTATCCTTCAAAGAATTGTCAAGCCCGCGTAACAGCTAGAAACAAAGCATGCATAATTTTTCACTCACTGTAACGAAAGTGTTTTTGATTTTTCCAATACGACACCGATCGAAAATGCTTTTGCCGTATGCGTAAAACAAATGCTTAAGACGTGATGCATGGTATTCGGGATTCGATTTGTTTCAGGAACGAAAGCGTATGGTTTTTCATCCTTCAGATAATTGAATTAATCTGTGTAACAGCTAGGAGTAGAAACAAAGTATGCATAGTAATTTCTCAGAGTTTTCACTCACTGCAACGAAAGTGTTTTCGATTTTTCCAATATGCCACCGATCAGAAATGCATTGGAATGCGGATGGAAATATCCCGTCTCCGATAGTTACAATTTTCAAGCGTTCTATAGATAAATGAATTTGTTTCCGGCTAATCTATAAGTGAAATTTATTTCGGGGGGGGGGGTGAATGGCATTTTGAACAAAGCTAAATATGACAAAAATAGTAAATATCGTTTTTTTCCCGAAAGGAATATTTCCTGTTTTTCACCGGAAGCAGCGAATCGCTGATTTTTTAACAAAGGGCTAATGAACTTGCGAAGCAATTAACTGCGCATTGGTCTTACCAATCCAGAATAAAAACATTATGCTAGAACCATGACTCAAATTTAAAGACAGCAGCACCCCTCTATATAACGATGTCCCGATATGACTTTAATAATCGCATTCAACAATGTCTCCGGAATATAGCAACCGCTAATCACAATCTGATTTCTGGAAATGAAAACCACAAGCATTCAAGGGTGGGATTGCGATTACCAAGAAATGCATCATCGGAATCACTTTATGGCGGAATAAAATGGGAGTAGATTTCGCGAAACGCGGATCTGTGTCTTACGTGCAGGAAATTTTGGCGCTGCGGTATCTGGAGTCAACTGACAACTTGGCGCCAAGTGTGGTTGATTAAGGAAAATTGCACACTACTAAAATCACAATGAAATGAAACATACTGAATAATGCGAAAAAATTAATTAATCTCAAATTATAACACCAGGTACTACAAATCCCTGGATGAATTAAAAGATTACAATATGAGATTAAATACAGAGTATAACGAAGGCAGTCTTAATTCTAATTGTGTATAAATGTTTTTTTGCAACTCGAAACATAAATATGATATAACGCATGTATTTCTAACGAGAGACAAATCAAATTATACATCCATCAAAACGCAAAAATTAGTTGCAAATTCATGAATGATCTTAAACAATTACATCATAATCGTAGTATACATATACATACATACATACATACATATACATACATATATACATATACATACATACATATATACATCATACATACTCGTGTCATACAACTCAGGTAGTATGACACGAGTGTTTCTAGACTGGCCCATCTCTAAAAATCTGTTTCTGAGCTTTCGCCTCAACACGTGGAAGAGTTCGTCATCAAATCATATAGTTTATTAATTACAAATACTACCTTTCAAAGCGCACTTTCATATCTTGTATTAAAGAGTAAAATTTCGTGTTTTAGTTTGTCTCAATGCAATTGTTTCGGAGTTGGTTTTCTTTGTTCTTAATGGCCAAGTATCAATTTTTGTGTATGAAAGCTAATTCAATTATCTTTGGTGGTAAGACTCTCAAACCACTACAAGAATTCGGGACCAAGGTATAAGAATCAAACACAACGAACTGCTGAGCTGAAAGCCAGAACAGTAATACAGAACATTCAACTGCTAATTCTCCATTTTTTTTTAATTAGCTCACATTAGAATATGTCCTGGGTGATGGTGATGTGACCATATGAGCAATAACCCATTGTGGGTGAAATCATTTGATATTTTTATTGAAAAATTACTAATATAATAACTTTTGGGTCAATCTTAGTTCTCAATAAGAAGTTTAAAATAGAAATTAAAATCTCTAAGTTAAAAATTGAAGATTGGATAAAATATATTTTGTGATTTTTTTTTTTTTTTTTTTTTTAAAGAAAGGAATGACAAAAAATGAATTAATCACCAACATTTTGTTAAAAGTGTCGCTCATATTCATATCATATTTGCAAATAATTATTTTAAAAAAAAAGGAATTAACAACTTGAAGTATCTTGTACCTTATGAAAACAGAACTCAATCATATACAAAAAAAGGAAATTTAATTCGGCATATAAAGTGATATAAATCAATAGTGATTGTCTTTAATTTTTATTTACTCCTTCTATATAACTGCAGACGAGGGTCTTTTTTTTTTTGATGAATAAGATATCATGTTTCTGAGGGTATCTTCTAGAGTGAAAAGGGAAAGTTCCATTTTTTTATTATTAAAAAAAAAACGACGTGTGGCGTCCAACAGGGACAACAACACTAATCTGTTCAAAAACTTAATGGGCTTCGAGTCTAATAATTTTTATTAACGGCAAAAGCTACAATCAGTGCGCCGGGCTTCCCTTCCCCTAGGAGACACTCCACCGTCCAATCTGACGCCGCGGCCTTAATTTTTACGACGTCGGATACAACCGCTCTTGTAATACAGGGTTGTAAAAATGCAGGCCTGCCTCTGGTAGCGGGATCGCCGGTTGCCGATATTGATAATCCCGTTGGGCCGGCGATACACCATCCGATAGAGGCTTTTAATGTGTGAGGCGAGCATATCAAGGAACGGCATTAGAGGACCCTACCCTGTAATCTTCTTGTCAGGGTTGGCCATTAAGTGGAGGGGTCGAGGAAAGTTCGAGATCTACGAGGGGGTGCTTCCGTACCGGCGGTCTCACTTCTCCTTTGCCATTGTGTTTTCCCTTTTACTTTTGTTCGCAACCGCGTAAATGAAGCGGAAAAAAAAACCGAAATCATACTTATTAAAGTGGTCAAAGCAGAAAGAAGTAAGAAATGCGCCTTACAATGTTTATTTTAAACAAAACGCGGAGTTTTATTTAACTCCCTTCAGAAGGAGGGATCGGCAACGGTGATTACCTGGAAGGGTTTACTTATCCCATGTAACAAATTCTTCAAATTTAATTAAATAAGTGGTGGCATTTATTCTTCTACATACGATAAATAACATAAACTGCATAAAAATAAGCAGAAATGTTAGATGGACATCAAACAATTTTTAGAGACCTTATTCTGAAATTTAAGGTTGATAAATCAAATCTCATAGTTGATTTTCCAGGAAATATGTTATTTTCATCTTCTTAAATAATTTGCAGTTATTTATTTACTTTTTTTTTCAGTAAATGCTTAACATTGTAGAGTAAATGAAATATAAATTAGAAATTAATTAAAACTTAAATAATAAACAATCCCCCATTATCGAGATATTTTCCCTTCAATTTAAATTAATACAGTGCCACTTAACTCTTTAGACCTTAAAAAAATTATTTCTATTTTCTACCCTCTTAAAATAAATCCCCAGTTGAATTCGCATCTAAGATATGAATGCTTATGGGGATCAAGATATGATTTAAATTTGCAATTATGTCATTCACAAAGCAACCAATCTCATCAAATTTTATATCAAGCACAATTCTTGACATTACAGTAAACATCTCTTTTAATCGACATCGTTTCGTTTGTTTGAAGTTCGAATTATATGTCAAACTTGGCAGAAATATATTTCTAATGGAAATATATTCAGAAACTAAATATTAATTCTAATGGAATATTCTAAAAGCATAACAATTGGCAAGAATAACCATCGTTTGACTCAATTTTCTTATTAATAAGTCTTCAGACCGCTTGACAAAAATGAACTTCAATATTTTTTTACACATTCTGAATTATTTGTCAAGAGTATCAATCACTTGATGTGAATATATCACTGGACTTCTTTTCAGACGACTTGAAAGAAAATAAACGGCTAAGACTCGAAAAACAATTTATAATTGATCCGAATATTTCATGATTACGGCGAATTTTCTGGTCTGGGAACATCCTGAAAGCACGAAAATTTGGCAGGAGTGTCTTCAATACAATTCCTAATCAATTCAACAGATACAAAGTAATAAACAGTTATTCATCGAAGAATTATAAAACCCTCCGAGACGGTATTAATAATAATAAAAAAAATGGAAAATACACTTATTTCTTTATAGCAATAACTAATTGAAAAAGACGAGAACATACACACAAAGATGCTATGATCACGTTCGAAGGAACAATAACCATTTCTGAAAACTAAATAGGAAAAAAAAAAAGAACAGGTTTTTGGCCAATCATTATCAATCATTTCTCCATTTCAACGCTCGAGTGGATGGGATATCAAGAAATGAAACAAATGGCCAGGCATACAAAACTGAAATATTAAAAAAGCAAATTAAAAATATATATATTCGCAAAACCTAATTCATAACAGATATGTATACGGATAGATGTTTTTTTTTTTTTCTTTTCTTTTCGACTTTTGGACGTAAAGAGATATAGAATCTTTTGACCCGATCAGAACATGCGGGGTCAGCCACGCTAGCAGGAGGGGAAAGAGTTATATACGTCTGTTATGTACATTTAAACCTCATATAAGATAAACCCCCACAGCGCAGTGTTTACAAAAAATAATTTATTAGGCTATTGTAAAGGAGCATAAAAAGGATAAAGCTATCACATTCACAGTGAGGATGGGAATTAATGCAAATATGCGGCAACCCTTCTATTAGCATGTACGCATAACCTTCTAGTCAAAAAAAATTTTTTTAATCTAATATAAATGCAGATGACAACACATAATATACAACTTAAAGGGTAATATTAAATTATTTTTAATAGCTTAGATATAAAAAAAGATTGATAGGAAAGGACTTAAATCCTGAAATTGATTAATGGTTTAATTAAATGATATTTAAACAGAATATAATTCTTTAAAAGTCAGCTTTTCTCATTCAAAATGAAAATAACTTCTAATTGTGGATGTTCTGTATTAATGTGTTGCCAATATTTTGTTGAATGCATGAAATTAAAGTTGGAATGGGTAACTTTGTAAGTATAAATGTTAGCATAAAAGGTAAACATAGGATTCTTCACAATAACAATGTTTAATATCATGTTATATGTTTATTATTCATTAATAGCTAGTTAGAATTCTTGAAAATTATGTTATTGGGTAATGATTTGAAAGTGATTAATAGGTTCATAGTAATATTTAGAAATATATTATATATAAAGATGTCATATATCAGAAAATAAATGTTAAGAATACCTTCTCAAGTAATAAGGACATCTCCGGCTACATATAAAGTTTTGGGTGAATTAATTACCTAAGGTGTTTCAGGGTTTTAAAATTACATTAAAAAGATTGCCCAAACGATTTGAAACAGAAAAGAAAAAAAAAAGAGAGGAAATCCCTTACCCAACCTTACTCAAACAGTTTGCTAAAGGTGGAGGAACAGAAAAACCATGAAAAAAAAATTAAAATAAAAAAAAATCAAGACAAAGCTTCTGCATAGTGAAAGAGGCTAAAGAGAGAAAAAAAAAAAGACACTTTTTGGCGGCTTTCTTGGTGTGCACTTCAAAAGCTGGCGGGTCATTTGGTCACGCTTTTATTGCAGTTCAATGGACGGTTACTAAGGAGCTGTTTAAAAGAGATGTGAGGTTGTCGCCACGTTAATTTGCCTTCGTATTAAAGCAAGAGCACGTACAGGAAAGGTGTCGGACACCCCCTCTCCAGGCCAATTTGTGTGGTTGAGCATCTTCTCAGGTATCCGGATGTCGTTTTGCACACCCCCGCATTCGAGGAAAAGCGAAAATTAACTAATCAAATGCTCGCTGGAGCAAAGTTTAAAGCTGTCATTACGTGCCAAATGTCTCCATCAGGATTGAACCGAGAGAAATTTAGGCGATTGACAATCTCAATGAGTTCCAGGCGAGTGGTTACTCACCAGAAATTCTTGAGTCAGCTTATCGCCAAGAATAGATCTTCCGCAATCGGATAAACCCTTTGATTAAAATAGAAATCGGACAGAGACAGAAATAGGACTTTCTGTAATTAGACATCAATCATAAATTTTCAGACAGAAACTCATTTATTGATTCCATGTAACTACATGAAATTAGGAGTTATTCTTCAGTTGCAGGATAATTCAGAGTGTACTCATGAAAGGGATTATAAAGGCTGATGAGATAATTATTCTTAAAATGGTTAAAATAACTAATATTTGATAATCCCAAGATTTGAGACGGCATTCTTTTTCCGACACTACCAAATCACGAAGAGATAAGTATACTACATCCTTCGAACACTTAATATGTAACAGTGCGACGGGTATCGAACTTGTTATTCCGAGTAATGAAGATTTAGAAAATCCCTCGCATAGAAATAAAAGCAAAATAAAATAATTGTAAAGGAAAACTTATCGCTGAATCAAAAATAATTGGCTTACTAAGCATACATGAATTGAAAACTTTGAAAATATAATATGAACTGAAATGAAATAAAATTTGAATTCTCTTACCAACTCTTTGCATGAAATTAAATAAATCGTCTAAAAATTCTTTTCTCCCTGGATCGTCACTGATTTCATAAAGCTATAACAAAGAAAAATTATATTAGTAACTCTTATAGCATAAAATATAAAAATTCATATAAAAATAGTAAAAATATAAAATAAACTTTCTACATTATAACATTTTAAAGTCGTATATATTATTTTGTTGGTATAACTCAGATACCAACAAAATAATATATACGAAAATTCCGTTTTAATGTTACAACGTTCAAACCTTTCCCATTTAGAAATGTAATAGAAAAATATTTTATTCACATATTATTGCAAGTTAGAAATTCGTATATTTTTAAAATTTCTTTAAAATGAATATCTTATTTATCCAAATAAAGAATACAAATTTTAGAAATGAAAATTTTATTTGAATTCGAAACAATAGCGTAATAATAAAAAAATAAAAATTTTAATAACTGCTAATAAATACGGGAAAATTATGCGAGTTATTAACTCTATTTTTCTGAAGAAAGTATTCTGATTTTAGTGCCATATTAGTTCATACCAAGTGATTGATACTTTAATTTAATGACGAATATTACTTTTTCAGGTGTGAATGTTATTTCTTAAGAAATTTAGAATTACATTAAAACATTTCTTTATTTCCATCATATATAGAGTATTAATAAAAAATGACGCGCGCGTCTTACGTGCTAGAATGTATGATAATTTGGTATGTGGTCTCTTATATATACAGAAGTCATAAAACTTCATTATAATTCACCTAAACTTGTTGATCATTTATATATATATATTCTATACAATTAGATTTTCCATAGTTAAATTTTATTCAGTTCATTAATTAAAAATAGTATAAAAGTTATACAGACAGCATTGTATTTTAAATCAACCACAATTCAAATGTTTTAATAAAAATGAAAACATTATAAATTATAAGTTATTTTAAATTTTATTGGATATGATTAATATGTTTGACTGTAATTGTAATTTTGTGAATAACAAACACCCTTCTGGATTTGTGATAAATTAACGCAATTGATTAAATTAGCTTAATTGCAATTACTTTGCAAAATTACAAATAAATTTGGATCTCTCTCTAACTCGCTCGCAAGCACATATTTTTTCTGCAAAATGCTAAAGCAAAAAAACAGTGATTGGGCCAGTTGCATAAAATAATTCTGTAGATATTAGAAAGTATATTTTAAGAAATTATATTACTGCTACTTTTTTTTTACTGAAAACGAATCAAGTCAAAGATGTATGATAAGAAAATCAAACACAACTTAAAACATTGTATTTATTTTGATAACTTGCTGTTAGAATATTTATGATAAAGACTGCATTATTCACCTGATAACTACGTGGTTGAAATGCATTAAAGGATAATATGTTAATGAAGTGTAGCACACAAACGAAATAAAATCGAACAAATCATTTAAAAAGAAATCGATGATATGGAGTTCTCTTTTTGTTCATCCTTTACCAATCATGTTCCAGTCCGAAAGTGCCCTTGACCCCCTGGCCAGTGTCGCATTTGAAAAAGAGGAAGATCTATTACCAGCGTTTTAAAAGAAAGGAACTGCTTAATAATTGCAAGCACACGCGGCAGAGGCATTCCAACCTTTGCCTATCTAACGAATCGCATTAATCCATCGAAATGGCTATAAATCTAAAACCACATCAAGATGAGGAGAAGAAGAAAAAAATAAAGATACAAACTAAGAAATACATAAAGAATGACTTCTGAAGAAACATGATGTCTTAGCGGAACAAATAAATACAAAAAAAGAAATTACAATCAAAATTCTCCCTGTATTCTCGCACTCAATCTTTTCATCCACGTCTTGCGTCTGTCAAGTCCTCCCCCTTGGAATCATCAATATCAAAAAGCACGTCTGAATTCCCGAACACCTGCGGTCTTGCCAATCGACGCTAAATTATTTAATTAAAAAAAGAGAAAACCTAGTTAGCCCTGTTGGTTTTTTCAATTTCCCCAATGAGCATGCGATCATTCTCGCTTTCATTCCTAAGCGAGCCGTTTCTTCAGTCCCAATAGAACGTTTTGTCGTTGAGTAAGCGATACGCAATTACGTTTTGTAAGCCCCCTTACCCACCCTCCCACCCCCTGCAATGTCGTACAGGTAAAAAAAAAAAAATGCCCGGGCAGGCTACTAGGTGGGTATATCTGGGTGGAACGAATGTATATATCAATTGTCCCCATTCAGAGAAATAGTCTTCTGCCCTCCTTTTTCGTTTAACGATATCCTTTTTTTTTTTTCGTCTTGGAAAAGAATATAGCCATTTCATTTTTTTTGTTAGGTCTCTCTTTGGGAGTACTTATTAATCACGTGTCAACAGTCTTCTGCGGTTGAATGGCGAATAAAATGGATGGCCCGTCCGCCAAGCATTCAAAGGAGTGGAGGTCTTGTCGCGAGGCTGTCAGTGCTTCTTCTCCATTAACTTCTGAATGATCAGACCTCAGCGATAAATACAAATAGAAGCCCATGCCTGTCTCTTCGCAAGAAGTCCCATTATGTCCATTTGAGTTCAAAAATCTTAATCCCCCACGGAACCTTTAAACTTTAAACAATAACAGAAACAAATATAATCAGTTTCCACATTCAGCAACCATAATAATTATAACATTAAATTAATAGTTTTAATTTATCTCCAGGATTTTCATATCATTTAAAGTTAAATAATCAAAGTTACGCCAGAGATGAATCTGATATTATTGAACAACACAACTAAACCTAATTATTCTCTAAAATCAGCACATAAAATCTCTATTCACACATGCACACACGTTTATCACTAAAGCTTCATCAATTATCTATTTCAAAGAGATATTAAAATATAAATCACATGAATGGGAACCACTTTGATACACCTCCCCCCCCAAAAAAAATTACACTCCAAATCTGGCACTTCCTAGACTTTTTAGGGTTGCTCTTTCTTATTTTGATGTTACCAATTTAGGTTTTTTCAGCTTTTAGGTTTTTGCTGTTGCCAAATTTAGTATTTTCTTGTATTTTTTACCATTTCTGAGTTTTTTTTATAAAGTTTTTTATGTATTTATTATTTGTATTTAGCGAGAATCCATCTTGGCGAGAAAAAAAGGTATTTTGCTTGGTGAGAAAAAAAGTCACCAAATTTCCAAATTGGGGGGTATATTAAAGTAGTTCCCATGAATGATTTAAATCTACACTCACACATACTTAACCAAATATAATGTACAAACTGAGGGAATATTCCTATATGATTTATAAATAAGAGAAAATGAAATCTAGCATGAAGTACTAAATTTCATCTCCGAAGGAAACAGCATCGTCGATACACAAATGACCCGGACACAGGAATATTTTAGTAACATCTTTTATGTTTTTAACTTAAGAAGCCTGCTATTACATGTTCTCGCAAGGGATTCTACTTTTCTAGGTACTTATGTTTTTCCCACTATTGTCAGCTTTTCATCCATGCACGAACCATGTAAAGATTGTCAATCCGGAAACACTTGCTGGAAATTGTACTGGAAAAGTATAAGATATAAAGTTTCCCAACCTAAAGACAGGATCAATCATTTTAGCGATGAAATTCAAACATCTAGAAAAAACTCTCCATTTTATATTAGAGCATTCTTCTATTTGGCGGGAAATTTCACTGAGTGATAACTCAGCGAAATATCTCGCCAAATAGTTATACCTTTAATAGTTCATTTTTATTTAAAAAATTACCTAAATTATCATGCAATATTAACTGTAAGATTAAAATTATTTTTAAATTAAATTCAAACATTTAATTATTCTTTTGCATGTTAGAACGCTATTTAGCGATACATTCCATTGGATAATGATTATTAGTGCATTTTTATAAGCTTAATGCAATTATATTGTTTAAATAATAGAAAGAATTATCACTCAATTGAATACTGAATAAAATGTAATCCAAAAGAATTGGCGACGATTTTATCTTGCAGTATTTAGTGCAGTAATATAAATAAGAAAACTCGGAAGAGTTGATGAAATGGTTCAAATGCCATTAAAAGATAAAAATATGCAACTGTAATTTTAAAAACATTTTTAACATTGTTATCGAAGTAGAGAAATATATTGTAATTGTATAACTTAATTACGTTAAATTAAATAAATAAAATTTGTTGGAATACAATAATAATTGTTCAATTATATTTGCTTCAACATTCAATTATATTTGTTTCTTAATTTTTACAAATTTTTCATATTTTTTGTTTTATGAAATTAAAAACAAATTTTAAAATAAAAATCATGTAATTGGAAATGAAAATTAATAATGAAATATTCACATGAATAGATTTCAAATTGCATCACTTAAATAATTTATAATGCTAGTAAATATCCAGGTTAAGATGACAATTATTGAGATTTATCAATCGCAGGGAAAAAAAAAAAACTGCACAATCACGTTGTTAAATTACCGGAACAACAATTTTCTCGAAAAAGTCAACAAATCTTTTGTTAATTATCAAATTAGTGTAATCAAAATTATTCGATTAATTAAAATTGCATTAATTCAATCATTAACAATTAATACGATCTATCAGTGAAAAACAAACAGCAATTATATTGTTCAAATAACAGGAACAATTTTCTAAACTAATGAAGCAAACTCTTTGTTTATTTATGCTACAGAAAATATTTTCGATTTATCAAAATGACATTAATCCAATTAGAAATTGGTGTGATTTTTAAAACAGTGAAAACAACATAATTGTTATTTAACAGAAGATCTTCTAAAACAATGCAGAAAACAATTTTATAACTATCAAATTAATATTACAAAAATTTCTGCCATTTACTAAAATGACATTAATCCAATATATATACACCAAGAGCAAATCTCAAAAGATAAATATATTTTTTTTTTAAAAAAAAAGTTTCGCATATTAAAAAAGTTTATAACATTCATTAGGAAAAAAAAAAGTTTTTCGTTAGAGAACTAATGTAAGTATATATAATAATAATGATTAATTCTCGAAATTACTTCAATATCTTTTCCCCAAGTCATTAACCAAAGGAAAATTGTGAATTAAATAGCGTGCTGGCATCGGAGAAGAAATCTGAATGCAGCATTTGATGCACAAACGGCTTTGGAACAAAATCCACCCCCTCCGAATAAAATAATACGAACAGAGGATCCACTCATGCGAAAAAGGATGCTTCTCATCAAAAATCGATAACGATAACAACAGCGAAAGAGGTTCGAAAAAAAATGCAAAAATAAAAACGATACGATGATCGTCATTATCATCGATGAGAGGTCATTAATGAAAATGTCAAGTCGCTATCAATTACGCCCAACAGTACTACGTAAGAAATCGAACCATTATGTAAATTTAATGAAGAACATGCTATTATAATGCATCAATGAAACTATTTTGAATTTTTTTTAGCTCCTTTTTTTCCAACATAAAAGATTAAATACGGAGTAAACTCAAGGAATTTTTTCTCCCTACAGATTCACTTTTTACATTTTTTAATGCAAATCTAAAAATATCCATCAGACGATAAAATTATGATTTGATTCTTGGCATCACGGAATGGAAATTGAGTTGTTCTTTTAAATAAATCACATTAAATAAACTATAAACTTAATAAATATCTTAGTTTTGTTTTTTTTAATATTTAATAAGAATTGTGAAAAATATTTTTTTACGAGTACACTCATGGTTTTTCTCCCATTAGATTCACTTTTTACATTTTCTTTAATACAATTCTAAATGTTCTTTTCTATTGAATTTCTTAACTGCTAATTTAACTGTTAATTATGCAATATAATATTTAGAAATTTGAAAACACGCATTAACTTGAAAACATTTTTTATTCAATAAAAATATTATATTTAATTTAAAAACATTCAGCTTTATAATATTAAAAACAAATTTAGCAAGTTCTATTCTCATTACTTACTACTTGTGTAACAAGACAAATTTAAATTATATTTAAATCTGATTTGTAATTTATTTTAAAATGTTTATTATGTGCAAGTTAAGTATACCACAAATCTAGTAGTTTGTTTTGTGTTTTTTTAGAGTAATTAAAGTTGTGGCCTGTGTCTTTTTTATTTAAATGTTAACTTAAAACTGTTGTTTTGTTAGTTTAATAATTTTTTTAACTAAACTGATTAAAGGTTTACTTTCAGATTTTAAATTGGTATTAAAAGTGCTTACAAATTGCTTAAGAATAACCACTTGGGTATTTACAAGTGTGAAAACATATTTGAACATTTCAGAAAATTTAATAATAGCTACAAAACATTTTAAAAAGCTACGCAACAAGAAACTTCCAACAATTGTTTTCCATCAACATTCAAAATTTAATTCAATTATACTTTCCTTTTTCGTTTAGGAATATTAAAAAAAATTAATAATTTTCAATCAGTTCCCAAACATTTGAATGTAACATGCCTTGAATAAAATATTATTATTACTTAAGCAGTCGATTAAATTTATTCACTTTGTGCCTTCAAGATGCATTCGAGATTATTGGCGACGATGGAATTTATTTATCAAACAGTTCAAACAGCCAAATCTTGGCGTTTTTTATGAATTCCGGTATGAGTTTCGCCAAATCATTGCGTCTAATCTTGAAATGCATTACATGTTTCAGAAAAAACAAATCCCGTTCTCGATTTCAATGGTAACAATAACAGAGAGGAAAAGTGGTGGGGGGAAAAAAAGTATTTATCTAAAAGCATAAAATGTTCCAGCTCGAGAGAGTGAAGCAAACATGACAGTGACGCTTTTGACGTGACACTAATGCCCGGAGAAATTGAGTTTGCCCAACCGCAGGTAACGGATTAACCGCAATTAAACTGTCCCAGACGCTAACAATTATCACCGCTCGCCGGGCTTTGATCAAATTTGGAGATGCTGTGCATGTTAAAGGCTGGGGGACGGGGGGGCCTCGTTAATTAAGGGGATCGGCGTTTTTGTGTGACGAGGGGGGATAATAACATCGCATTAATTTGAAGGAAAATTGTTGCCTTCTAATTACGAGTAGTGGAGGTTAATTCAGGTTGTCACAAGGGATCGTGTCTGTTTGTTCAGTGGAGAGTGACGGGCCTTTAAATGTAACCAAATGTACCCTGGGTGGTCATGCACCATCCCTTCTTCATGCACACTTTCTCATACAAATTCTTTTCTATATACATATACGGTAATTTTTTTGTTTACAAATCTAAGCCAAAACTTTCTAATTTACTTAGAGCAAACATATTGTTTTAAATAATAACTTTTTAATGACTACTATTTGATTTATTATCAGTTTTTAAGTAAATTAAATATAATAAACTTCTTTGGAATTAAGTAATTACATTTTTTTGAAATCCCGAACATAATTTTACAGAAGCAAAATTTTTACTACTTTTAAAAACATTACGAAAAAAAACTAAGAAATAATTAAAATTTAGAAAATACATAAGTGCAGAGAGATTTTTTTTTTACTTTACAGTGGACGTAATTACAACAATATATTTCATTAAATTGTCACCATTTTCATCAATGAAACTTTTACTTTATCATAATGTAATTTCAATCGAATAAAAAAAGAAATTTGCTATCTGAATTTATGAAACAGCCTGTTCACCACACTTAAATAAACAATCAAAACAAACTCCAAAAGTTGTCGATAGATGGCGACAGCAAATGTAAATAAAATGTTCATGTAGCAATACTAAAAAAGTCAAAATGTTAACGCATCAACCAACCCATTAAATATGGTTCTAAAAATAGTACAAAAATTTCCGAGTCTAGAAATGTATTTAACTATCTAGAGCTCTGATATACTACTTTAGCACGAAAAAGCACAGTTGGCGTGCAGATATGGTGTAAAATTTTTGACATTTTAGTAAACATTAAATGGTTTTCAAATTATAACGACTTGTAATTCGAAATAATGCATAGTCACGGTGTCGATATAGGTATGCCTATTTCTCGTGAGTTATAGCTAAATGATAGATTAACATTTAAATTATAACAGATCGTGCCAACAAAAGTTACTGCAATATAAACACTAATTAAACATCTTAAGCAAAGAGTTTCGTTTGAGTAACTTTTTAGTTTATTTTTAAAAAACTACTTAAAATGAATAAGAAAAAAATCTTATTAAAGAAAACAAAAATATTCTCAATTACAAAAGTGATAAATCTAACTATATAAAAATTATTTGATCCAACTATACAAGGTTAACTATCTAGTATATTAAGCTTAAAGCAGCTAGATTATGAAATAAAGCAATGAGTTATATGAACGTGAAATAAAAAAAAAATTGTTCAAAGAATAACTAGTAAGTGCATGAGAATATATTAGAATTATAAAAAGAAACATAATAATGTACAAGCACCATAACACATGATAATAACAACATTTTTCTTTTCACTATATAAGTAAGAAAAATAATAGAAAATTATTTGAAAAATATATTTTCATGTTGCACATTGTATTTTGAATGAAAAATGAACTTATGATAGTATGCAATAATACTTTACAGGTGGCTAAAAGACGGAATCCAATCTTATAGTAAATATTCCAAAAAAATTTATTAACTAAAAATGAGAAACTCTCATATCCATCACTTAAAATAGATTACTTAAATGCATTCTGTAGGTGTAATTAAATTCATACTTTTACCTGCTCTGCATAGAAAATACTCTCAAACCATGGTAATTAATTTTATGGACCAGCATTTCACCAAGTAGCCCAACCTAGAACCACCCCTCCCCGAACCACCTTATAGACGCCTCTCCAGCCACAGGCCCTACCTACTGTTATCGCCAGTAGACCAATATTCGGATAAATAATTGCTAAATCTGCCATATATTTTGAAAATCATAGCCAGAAAGTCTTGACGTCATTGGACCAACCAGTTTTTTTTTTTACTGCAGCAACTTTTTTCTAGGTATCTTACTAAGAGTGATTAATTTGGTGTCAGATTTCATCAAATCACTTTCTACTTCAAAAACTCCTCCTATTTTAAGGATGGTTCTGCAATTCTTTGCAAATGATACTGTTTATCATTTTTAGAGTGACATAACTTATTTGCTCATAATGCATTAACCACATAATAATTGTAAATTTGGCTGTTCGTTAGGATCGTATTCACTGTCATTGGCTGTTTTTAAATAACACGTGTCAAACCATTCATGGCAATAAACCAATCAAATCACGTTCACAATTTATGTTTATTAAAAAATCCTTATTATATCTTTCATTATATTGTGTTGACCACTTAAAATTTGAATGAAGCATTGATTTCTTCATGATTAAAGATGAAACTTTTTCTTTATGGAATTTTAGAGATGCATACAAAAAATTTATTCGACCAAGAAAGTTGGTGCGAATTCTGCCAAATTGACACTTGAGCAAAGAGCATATTTAACTGGTATTAAAACCAAATTTAATTAAAAAAAGTTTGTAACATAGTTTATTTGTCAAAACAACTAAACATAAATATGTTTTTAATACATTATTTTAACAAAAACAGTAACAACTGATATTGAATAAAGTTTCATATCGTGCTTTTAATACATTGTAACAGACATGCTCTTTAATACATTTATGTATTTTTAAAATAAAACTGCACTTTAAAAATACCATACATTAATACCTAATCATATTCTGTTCTATAAGTAAATTTTTTAACATTTTGCGATGTAAAAGCAGTAATTATTAAAACAGAACTTCTATTACAAATAATATAAATGGTTTATTAAGTTAACAAAGTAATAACTTATGTTATTTATGTACACTTATCAAATATTTGTACATTGTTGTCTATAGTTAGTGAAAAATTGTGCTGTTTGGTGGTATTTTTTCTGATCGATGTGATTTTACAAAAGAATTGAAATTTTAATAAATTTTTTTGTCTAAAATTGTAGTTACAAAGATTTTAGAAATGATTTGAATTATTCTCTCAGATTTGGAGAAAATTGATTGAAACTCCAAAATAAAGAAGTAATTCGATAAGACTAGTAGAAGGTTCACTAAGCAGAATTTATAAAAATAACAACAAAATTGAAGAAAAGTAACATGATATATAAAGAGAAAAGGAGCAGATGGACTAATTAAGAGAAAAAGTAATGCTCCTTCAAGATATACGAATAGCATCCGGTGACTTTGTTTGCAAGGAGTTTCCAAGAAAAGAACTGAATTTACGGGTGGTCACGTGATAAATGAGCGGTCAGTGCATGATTGGACAACATCAATCTGACTGAAACCCCCCCACCCCTTGAAAGCGTCTCCGTCACGTTAATGGACCATGGGAATGGATGATGGGGGTGAAGTAGGTGGGGGGAAGGACGAACCAGATGTAGATCAGGTAGTTTTTCTATAAACAAGAGAACCCTTAGTTGGACCAGTCCATACTATAAAATACGGGTCATATTCCGCCATGTTAAAAGGGGTGATAGGGTTTCAAGATTTTGGATTCTGAAGTGTAGGCGCTTATTTCTGGGTAGGAGTGGATAAGTGGAAAAAAAGAAAAAAGGGGGAATTTGCAGTAATTCCGAGAAATAAGGAAGGTCGAATCGGTCAAATCTACCCCCTTTTTTCCCTAACCAATGAGAAAATCCAGAGATATTTTTTTTATGCTTTTCTGAAGGGGTGAAGTGATATGGATATCATGCTGACCCCTCGGACCTCAAGGCTATTGGGGAGGGTGCGAAATAAGGAGGGTGAAGACATTCCAACCGGTTAGCCTATTTATTTCTTGTGTCCTTTCCCATCGAATGAAGGTTAAGACAATCCCCCAGACTTTGAAAAGAGGGGTTGAGCAGAAGCAACTACCAACAGATTCCCTATTCCACAAATATTTTGATAGAAAATTAATAACACACATAAATTTAATAAATATACATATATATATACTTCAAATTAATGGCTAATTTACATGCATTTCTATATATATATATATATATATCAATGTAACATTAAAATGAAAAAGAAAATTTAATATGGTTTTATGGTATTTTGAATTGTTATTATTAATTTTTAACATTAGAATTTACACATACATACATGTTAAAAAGTAAATTTCAGAAATGTAAATCAATAGGGAGGGGGGGGGGAACATGACCACACTTTCCAAAAGTAATAGCTTATGTCTATATAGTTTTAATTTTAGAAAATTTGCACAACTTTTAGAGTTCGCTTATATTCTAAATGGAAAGTTTCGATCAAGTAATTCAAATATGTAACACTCTGAAACCAATTTCCAATTCATAATATTTCATATAAAAAAAAATTTAATGATTCATTCTAAGTATTCGATTTCAAATAAATAATGTAGGGAAAAAAGTATAAAATATTATTCTTAACACGCTGAAAATAAATATTTGAGATAAAATAGAAGATAAACACATCTTGCAGCAAATACCTTTTATGCAACAACATTCCATTTCTCAAACAAATATTTTCTAACTAGAAAAGAGTTTTAAGTATATTTTTTCTCACCTACACACGTCGCGTTGATTTTATTTATAGAATTGAAGCGATAAAAATCTGTTTTCCCCCTTATATCCTCTATGAAAGTGATATTTATTTTTATTGCGTTGCTTCAACACACAGAACAGTTTTAACTGATCTACAATGCTTCTCCGTTTTATTAAACCCGTTCTAGCCACGAAATTAGTCTTTCTACAGTTTTTTTTTTTTTTTTTTTTTAACATTAATTGATTTTTTTTTAAGTATTGTGTATTCAGTTGTATTTGCTTTTAGAATAACTTGATTTCGACGGAATCAAAAAATTACATGAGGTACATTAGGCTTAAAATTGACAAAAAAGAGGGGGGGATATAATCAAGAATCTTAATGTCATATGCTTCATAATAAAGGTGTATTCTAGTCTTGGATACAGGTTCAATCCTAACCAATGAGAGAAAAATTTCAAGCAATTAAAAACCTAACAGCTCAGAGCATAAAAAATAAATAAAACATTTCAACGTTTTTACAAATTTTCTATATTTTTTTGGATTCCATTTAAATTACATTTTATTTAAAAGTGGCTTTTTCGCATCATGGAGTTTAAAAGACGAATGCATAATCGCAATACCCATATTTGGTTATTCAAAAATAGTTAGGATCAAACCCGAAACCTTTTAACTCTTAATATAATAGTTTGGGGAAAAAGTTATCCATTATTTTTTCGGTAGACGTCTGTAGTGATCGCTATCGCGTGAGGTATCTATCAAACAATTTCAAATTTATTTTGAATTTGAAATTGGAAAGGTGACATTTGTGGTGACAAAAGTGACATCCCATTGGAAAGGTGACATTTGATACTAAAATATTCTCTTGCAGTTTTTTGTTTGATTAATTCAGTTACGAGCACAAGGTTTTAAAAACAGAAGACAACAAACAGATAATTTGATACATTTTAGTTTTTCTTTAATAATGGCGAAAATGCTAACCAGGTGGCTAAAATTGTGAAAGGTGTTTATAAGTCCTATATATGACTGTAACAACCAGTTACGCACAATTTTGGTTTCGTCGATTCCGTTTGGGTATTTGGATGCTAAAGATGCACCTCGCATGGATACAACATCGTCGAGAATGTCTATAAAATATCAAAAATTATCAAACTTGACAGCATGTCAGCAGTCGTAGCTTCACACAAGACCTAAAAATCTACATGAAAACTGTTTTAAACCTTTTTACAAAGCGAATCTGAAAGAAGTTACAAAAAGTTCACGTAAAAATAATGGATTTCTTTTTCCCCAACCTAATATTTATATCTATTTTTTATCGACTAAAAAACGCTTAAAATACTATTCTTATAGTACATATATTTTTAAAAACGTTCATTTTATAGTTTCATCAAACTAAAATTATTTAAGTTCTGAAGCGATTGCAGGGCACAAAATGTAATTTCCGAAATCAGAGAACTCTGTTTCTTTTCGTCTACACCCCAAAAGTTAGTACAGCACCCTTACTCGGGCCTTTTACCCATCTTGTAAACGATGATATAAAAAGCTCGCTTAGAAGCGGGGGTATGCCTCCTGAAGTACTCGGTATGGTCGTAAAAGAGAAAAATTGGTGGCTAATTTTATAGTTTGCCCCCACAGAAAGGCCCCTCACTCTCTACCTACAATGAAGAAATTTCCTCTACTCATTTGGTTGTTGAGTTTCAGAATTGTTTTTAGGATAATTATGCTTACAGTTACAGTGAACTTGAATCTGTCACCATTCTCAAAAATATAAACAAAAACTTAGCATTATATATTCGATAAGAAAATCATATGTATTATGGATACAATAGAAAATTTAGTAATAGAATAGCTTTATTAATTAAAAATTCGAATAAATGAATACTTTTTATGTGAATCAAATTATAAAGGTATTTATGTGAATGAATTAATTAATACACAACATGACTTTTCTAAATTGAAGCTCCAAATTTTTTTTCAAATCTTTTCAAGCATCCATATTGAATGTACGATCAAAAACATAAAATCGTAACTGTACCTATCTGAAAACATTAGGTCTTTGCGTTATCATTATAGTATAAATTTCATTATTTTTATCAGGTTATGAAAATTTTAAATGTTTTTGCTATAATTTCTGTTTTTGAATTTTCGGTCAAATATTGGGATTTCGGCCACACTTCCTTCTAATTCTGATAATAGAATTAAAAGCACGTACCTACAGTATTTTTTTTTTATTTTGAATATGAAATTTATTTTTATTCACAAAATCTTACTAATATTAAAATATATTAGTTTGGAGAAAAAGTAGTCCATTATTTTTTCGGTAGACGTCTGTAGTGATCGCTATCTCGTGAGGTATCTATCAAACAATTTCAGATTTATGCTCGTTGGAAAGGTGACATTTGACACTAAAATATCCTCTTGCGGTTTTTTGTTTGATTCATTCAGTTACGAGTACAAGGTTTTGAAAATGGAAGACAACAAACAGAAAATTCGATACATTTTCGTTTTTCTCTTGTAACGGCGAAAAAGATAGCCGGGTGGCTAATATTGTGAAAGGTGTTTATCGTTCTATATAAGACTGTAACAACCAGTTACGTACAATTTTTGTTTCGTCGATTCCGTTCGGGTATTTTTGATGTTAGAGATGCACCTCGCATGTGGATACAGCATCGTCGAAAATGTCTATAAAATATCAAAAATGATCGAAGTTAACCGCATGTCAGCAGTCGTAAGGCGCAAGACCTAAAAATCTACATGAAAGGTGTTTTAAACCTTTTTACAAAGCGAATCCAAAAGAAGTTACATAATGTTCACGTAAAAATAATGGATTTCTTTTTTCCCAAACTACTAAATTAACTTTCTTCGGGGATAAGTAATCTGATAATTGGTGTTTAATTACATGCCGCATTTTAATATATTATTTTAAAAACAAAAATACAAAAACAAAACAACGAATTTGTAACGTACTGAGGGTAACATCTGTTCCATTCTAAATTTATTTTTATCTGTTGGAACATTTACGGTGCATTATGGGTAATGAAAATTATTTTACAGCAACTAGGATCCTTTTCCATTATGTGAATACGTAATAAAAAAAAAATCAGACCAGACGAGTATAACTGCCAAACTAAGCGGATACGCGTTCTTTCCGTACCGGTGATTATTGCATTCTTTAAGGCTCAAAAAGTACAAAACGGAGGTATTATTTTTACCTTCAATTTGATATCAGATGTTGTTGAATTTCCGGTGACGTTCAACACGAAGTATTTAATTTCGCTCTCCCTAAAAGAGGGTTCAGCTTAGTTTTTGAATGACCTTGAAAATCCTCTTTCTGTAAAAATGGAACATCTTACCACGTAATTTGACTTAGCAATCCCAAAAGAATTTACGAAAATTTTTGATAATATAATCCCAAAGTATTAAATAACTTAAAAAAGGTTATTAGAAGAAAAATATAAATAACTATAGAAGTTACGAAATTTTGGAATTTTTCTACCCAAAATAAATTTAATTGAATTGAATAATTAACTATAAACAATAAATGTTGAAGTGGGTGTTCAAGAAATTTAGGAAATTCATCACTCGAGACATGTGAATATAATCAGATTTAATGAAAAGCTCCATAAATATTAAGAAATTTTTAAAAACTTAAAATAGCACTAAATTAAATACACTGTCACCTACTTACAATTTTTTCTGTATTGGATATTGGTAAACGTATTAATATTTGATGTTATATAGAGGCGCGTGCAAAACCAAAAATATTTCGTATAATTTTAGTCGATTTATATTATATGAACTTCTAAAATATTCATGTTAATTAAAAATAAAAGTGTCGAAAAATATAATTTTTACAAAACAATTTTTTCTATTAAAAATTTGTTAAATTAAAAATCTATCAAAAATTGTTAAAATTCTATTAAATTAATTAAAAAAAACAAAGACTGTACAATAAAAATCTAATAATTCTTAAAAATATTTGTTTTCCCCTAAAACCGTTGCCAAAGATTCTGTATGAGAATTCATCGTCGATGTATTTGCATCAACTAAATAATGGATTCCTTTTTGTTGGAAAAAATCCTAACAATGGGGTAAGTTAAAAAAAATTGGCAACAGCTTATCTACGTGCACAAAAACAATTCTGGGAGATGTACAAAGATTAAGAGATAACAGGTAGAGATTAGATAAAATTCTCATTTTATAATGTATTACTGCAATTTATATCTCAGAATTATATTTACGGATATTACATTGTATGAGTATGTGTGTGAATTACATAAAAATAAATATCATATAATATTATTAAAGAATATTTCTTGTTAGAAGATTAAAAGTTGAAAGAGGAAGAAGTTTCGCATGGAAATATTTTATTTTCCAGGTTTAGATCCAAATTAAAAATAAAATGGCGCCAAGATTCGAATGCCCTAAATGAAATACTTCCACACATCTATAAATATTCCAGTAAAAATTAGTCAACTCTAAAGAACTAAGTTAATTTAGAACAAAAGCGCAGAGTGGGACCTTAAAGGACGCAGAAACTCCTAAGAAAAATAATATTCGCCGGCAGTCTCCAACTAGTCTCCTCCACCCCCTCATCCGTTCGGGGGTCGGCGAGCTGCAGAGGAAGCGGAAATCCGTCCCCTCGTTTTGATGGTCATCAATTCACAGACGACTCTAGAAACAGCAGAAGTGAGGAAAAAAATTTATACGTATGTATATATTCCCGGCATTTGTTTACAACTGTCTCACCGGAATTCCAGAACGTTTAGAATCAGGGGTCAGGTTACATTTTACTATCCAAGCTCAGTCACCCCTTGTTGCCAACCCCCCTCCTCACCACTTCAAGTACTAATGCTTTTATTAAAATTATAATGCCGCTTAAGCTAAAAAACATAAGACTCGTTTTATATTACATAAAATGAAAATTAATAATAGTGTTAATTATGCAAATTATTCCCAGTTTAATATATATCAGCAACTATTCCTCACAAAAATTCAAAAGCAAAAACAGAGTTAAGCAGGAAAACACTTAAAAATAAAAATTTTATATGTCTTTATAATTTGTATAACAATTTTTTTTCAATATGAAAATTAGCTAAAGAATAAAACGAATTATGTTAATGAATTAGCAATGTTTTTTTTTATTTTTCAACTAAAAAATAAAAAAGGAAATTTTAAATTTTTGATCATTACAACTTTTAGGAATTGTGCTGAAAAAAAAAAAGTTGTGTTTGCCTTTACTGTACTAAATATGCACTCCGCTTTGCTTTATGATGAAGCAAATAAGGCGCACAAGACTAAAGAAGTTCGTTTATATTTTTGACTAATACCAGTTCTTATTTTTTATTTCATGAAATTAATCAGTCCCTTTTGTTTTGTCTATACTGTTAGAAAAATTCTTGTTTTAGAGTACTGCAAATTGTTTCTGTTTCTCATTCAAAGCTTTGTCAACATTTTCATCTTAATTGTTGTTACGAGAAAGAAGAAAACTCGTCAACAAAATACCGAATTTGACAAAAAGAATTTTGTGTCTTCTTAATTTTCCACTGCTGCATTTCTTAGAGCCTCATTGCATAAAAGTAATTTAGTGCTGATGGCGACAATAAAGTGATTTTTTTTTTTTTCGAACTCTACAGAAATAGTCACTATTCCCAATTCGGGTGTGGTTGTTTATAATGTTCGGAATTCGTATTAAGACCAGATTGAGTCGCCTTCACGTGGAAAAAAAAATTCTATTTAGGGAAACAAACAAACCAAACTCGATTTCAAAATAAAACTTCCTTTTTTGCATTCATACTATTAATCAATGGATAATTTTACTGAAAAATACTTCAATTACTATTCGTATCAGAAAAAAAAAAAAACGAAATATCAATAAGCAAATCTGTTCAAATTGCAAAGTTTTTTTTTTAAAAAAAAAATAAATAAAATTATCCTAACAATTGAAATATAATTCTAAGAAATGGAATTACACGATATTTTGAAAGTACGCACAAACACTTCGAATAACCCAATTTGTAAAATTTCGATTTTATATGACTAATACTTATAATCACAATGTTAAAAAAATGTAGCAATTTACATGGAAAATTCAAAGTTAGAAAAATATATTCTTTTATAAGAATATATTTTTATTTTTAGAAACTAACCAAATAAAAAATAAAAAAAGATAATAGAAAATATATACAAAACACCTCGTTCAAAATGTCAAAAAAATCATATATCTGACAAGTGTTTTCGAAATATATATGCGTGATACATAATTTTATATTTTTTAAGAAAGAAACACAAAGAAAGAACGCCAATAATGCGACAGGAAAAACAGCTTTCTAAAAGGAAAAACATTCCGCCAATGAAGCTATTTGTAATCAATTACCAAGTAACTGGCCAGGCTTTTCACTAGAATTACTTACTATTTGTGGCCACAGTGCTTCGAATGATTACAGACATTGAAGCAGGAATCCCTAAATGCATTTACATATCATTATTTACAGGGGCTACACAAAGCAGGGGCTTTTTCGGAAGTTATACCCTCCTTAGAGGCTCATTTGGCGAGAATGTTCGTTCAGCGCACATCTGTCAGTGCGTAAAATGCAAATTCTTCAATGTGATTCTGGAGGAAGGACAAAAGTATGATTTTATAGAATATAATTATGAGGCAGGGGGCGTCGATTCTAGGAAGAGATTATTCTACGAATCTTTCTTTTTTTTTAAATTTATAACGTCATTTTTAAACTTTACAATACGACATGAGTCATTTTATTGGCGCGTTTTTTCTTCATATTTTTTCTAGCTATCAAATAAAAACTAATATGAATTATCGAGTTTCACTGCCAAAAAGTTTTCTCGCTTAGCATTTGATTCATGCTTACATTTCCAAATTGAAACCAATTCCTAGGAAAATAAGGAAATACGATTTATTGTAAATAAATATTACATTTTTATTACCATTTACTTAAGTTATAAACATAGTTTACTATAGCTTTATCAGAAGTTTACAATACTGGAACCAAGGATATAGTTTCAATGCTTTCACAGCATTTTCACGCTTAATAGTTACTGTGAATGCTTGAAAATTTTGCAGTGTCTGCGTATGTAGCTGTACTTAAAAACATCATATTATGATTATTATGTGGTTTTCTATGCCACTAATCACTTGAACGATGGCAAGCCCCATGATGCTGAAACTGATCCGCCCATTTAATTTATCCACTGCAGTGGTGTGGAAGTTTGTAAGGCGACAATTTAGAATCACAATTAATTAATTAAGTTCTGAACTTTTCAAACAAGTCTTAAGAATTTTATAAGATTTTATTTGATTTTTCATACTTTAACTTTTTAAACAATAGGGTTATTTCAACCGGGAGCTACAATTTAAAAATATTCCGGGTCCCTAAAACCATCATAACTAAAGTAGTGCTCGAACTTAAGAACCAGAACGTAATTGTTCATTTATTTAAGAAAAACAATCTTGAATGTATAATGCTGCTGCAACATGCTGTGTTTGAACAGCGATATAAATACAAGTATGACATGTTGAAAAATCTTATCTTTTTAACAAGCATACACATATGCATGCATATATAATTATTAATTCAATTAAATTAATGATATGGTTGATGTACATAATAAGCTTCTTCGGAAAAGAAATATAATCAGATTTAAACAATGAAACAAAAGTAGTAAAATAACTAAATAGGTCACTTTGATATCAAATCTAGAACGTTATTAAATGAAAAATAATTTAAGCACAGAATACCATTAAATAAAGTACTTCATTAAAATCAATGGGATGAATACCATCTCGGATCATTTATATATTTATGGTTAATATACAGAGTTTTATATATGTCATGTTATTTAGGATGTTATTTCATAAACATTTGTGTGTTTTGCTTTCAGGGGTTTCTTTTCTCATTTATTTTTTTATATCGATTTTGCATCAATTACTCGCCAACTTCTGTTAAATAGAGCACGTAAAATCATGTATTTCTTGTATTTTGGCATTTGTTATATTAACGGTATGTATTAAATAAAATCTGAGGCGATCAAGATTCGATAGACCAAATGGGAGAAATGATTCTAACAACCCGTGTTTTTTAAATCATTTATGACTAAATAAGTTTATATAGATCACTATCACACGAAGAGATTAGGTCATATACTTTTATGAAAAATTAAACACTTAAGAAAAAGCGATAAGAGGGTTTTAATTTAGAAATGACACATCGGAATTAATAACAAAAGTTGCTAACACAGTTAAACAAAAGTTACTAATTTATTTTGAAAGATATGTCATCAAAGTCGCTTGATTATGAAATATTAGTTTGGGGAAAAAGTAATCCATTATTTTTTCGGTAGACGTCTGTAGTGATCGATATCTCGTGAGATATCTATCAAACAATTTCAGATTTATGCTCGTTGGAAAGGTGACATTTGACACTAAAATATTCTCTTGCGGTTTTTTGTTTAATTAATTCAGTTATGAGTACAAGGTTTTAAAAATAGAAGACAACAAACAGATAATTCGATACATTTTCGTTTTCCTCTTGTAAAGGTGAAAAAGATAGTCGGGTGGCTAAAATTGTGAAAGGTGTTTATCGTTCTATATAAGACTGTAACAAACAGTTACGCACAATTTTTGTTTCGTCGATTCCGTTCGGGTATTTTTGATGTTAGAGATGCACCTCGCATGTGGATACAGCATCGTCGAAAATGTCTATAAAATATCAAAAATGATCGAAGTTAACTGCATGTCAACAGTCGTAACGCGTAAGACCTAAAAGTCTACATGAAAGCTAAACCTTTTTACAAAGCGAATCTTTTCAACCTTTTTACAAAGCGAATCCAAAAGAAGTTACATAAAGATCACGTAGAAATAATGGATTTCTTTTTCCTCAACCTAATACTTTAATTTATGACACGATCATACAAAACAAGAATTTGTTTATCAGCTAAAATAATATAACTTTTAAACGAGTGATTAAAATAATAATAAGATATCAAAATGAGGAAAATTTATCTTTTTTGCAACTTCGCAAGTGCGACAATTTGATGAAAACATGTGAATGAATTCAGTTGGCGCGAATGAAATCAGTTGGCGCGGTTTAATGCAGAAGCAAATGAAGCAAGTATTGTGAGTCACAAAAAAATAATAAAGTAGATCATCAGAAATTAAAAGCAAGCAACTAAGCCTGTGTGATGAGGAAATAAGTTTAATTCCTCCAATGGTCCATTTCCGAAACTTCTAATCATAAAGCGTTCCCCGCCAAATCCCACGGAAAAAAAAATTAAAAAAATGGCGAGATTATCGCATCATATAGTTTTACATGCAGCTGACAAAATTATCCTTTACTTAATAAAACAGAAAAGAAGCTGGCGAATCTAATAAACAATAAACTGAATCATACGATTCTTCGGCTTGTATCGGTAATCAACGTCGTATAAACGTCACGCCTACGTAGATTTCGACGGCAATTCATGCATACAGCACGATGGCATTACTCTCGGAATAAATGCATGAATCATTGCGTGCTTTTATTTTTCCTCCTGATTAAAAAACAATAAATCTTGCATATCAAACATTAGAAAAGGCAAAATGTTTTTCTTTTCTTTTTATTCGCGGAAAATGATGAATTTTTGTTGGAAAATTAGAGATAAAGAGATGAAAAAAGAAAGACGAATAAATATTTAAAATACGATTTTTATCAAAATAATTTAGATAGGTTAGAAGATGATAATATGATAAATCTATTATTCTTGGCATAGAATAGAATTTATGAAAGGATATTGTTCTCAATCTAACTTAAATTATAGGATATATATGGCCGCGGTGGCCTGGTTGGTTAGGGCGTAGTTCTCGTTACCGAAAGGTGGTGAATTCGATTCCCGGCATAGCCGAAGATCCGTCATGTTCACTAATGGTGACTGGGGCACGTAAAATATGTCGGGTCGCATTGTCCTTCATCTTCCAATTAAAATGGGGTGGTTGGAGCCAGATTTTGGGTCTTCACTGGTTTCAATCTCTAAATTGGAAGATTTAGATGGTGCTGCCATCTGTGATCCAAAAGTTGTACTTCCACCTTCGTATGAGGGTATTCTAATCAAAAACGGAAGAAACTCTCTCTCTGACTTCATTCACCAAGTCTCTGACGGGCGGACTTAGTGTTGCCACGTGTCATCAGAAGCAACAACATAGGATATGTTTCAATTTGAAATCTTTGAAATCTTGATAACTTTTGCAATTAACTTAAACTCTAATCATCGCTGATTTGACTGCTGTAAAGTTGTAATTTTTCCGAACTCTGCCCATTTCACAACCGGAAGGTACACCATATTCCAGCTGAATATAGGGGAAAATATTTACATCATCAGAGTCTTCTGTTTCCTACGCACTATATGGCTACTGCAGCGAACGCATTTACACTTTTTCCAATGCGCAGCAGATCGGAAATGAATTAGAACATGGATGAAAGATCTCAATTTCCAATATTTAATAATTTCGAAATTAAGGAATAAATTGTCCTGCATTATGCTAATTATTTTATTTGTGTGTGATTAGTTTTTGTGAGTGTGAAGCTTAGTTTTGGTAAGGCAGAACATCATTTTTAACCAAGTTTAATACGCAGAAAATTCTTTACTAATTTTCAATATTTCCCAATATTGGAAAGTGTCTGGTAGTTTAAATATATGAATCTTCGAATTTAAAAAACGTGAATAAATGGAATGCATATTTTGAAAGAAATAATTTAAAAATGAATTGGAAAAATGTAAAGGAGTATAATAGTTTAACAATAAATAAACTAATTTAATGAATTAATAGAAAACTTGGTAGTCTAATGATTTCATAAAATCTTTTGATAAGTGAAATATAAAAAGAAAAAAGTTAAGCAAAATAATTTTTCTAATTATAATATTTAGATGGGAAAAATGATTTAATAATTATGGAGTGAAAAATTTTTGATTAGGAGCGTAGGAAAATAAAAATTAGAATCAGAAAAATAGAACATTTAAATTACATTAAGGAAGGATAGTAAAAAACAAATATGACAAGTTTTAAGAGTAAAACAATCATAAAATGGCAAGATAACAAAATAAAAGAAATGGAAAATTTCATATAAAATTTATTTAATGAATTAAAAAATGATAAAATAATCAACATAAAATAATAGAGTGGTAAAACATAAGGGAATAAATAATAAGACACAAATGGATATAAGCCGTAAATTTTGCTTAAAAATTCTTAAATAAAAATAATAAATTTAAAATATTTTTTAATAGAATTTTTTTATTAATAGAAAAATAATTTGGAAAACCATAAATGAAAGGAATTATCTGAGTTGAAAATTATATATATATTATTCAAATGTATTTATATATTTAAATAATAAAAATAAATATAATATGTGAAATGGTGAATTTTAGCAGTAAGTCGGTAGAATATTTAACTGGCAGTAAATTTTGTTGAAAATTTTGATGAATTAAAAATTAATTAGTAAACATAAATATAATGAAAAAAGAAAAAATAAGACAAATAACAGTATATATAGTAAACAGAAAATATTAACAAAAAAAACCTTTAAATTTGGTATTTGATCAATCTGTAAATTTCAAAATGATAAATTACAAATAAAATGGTAATGTCGAAACATACAGTTGAATAAAGGAACAACAAGTTGATAAATATTTAAAAATAAATGGCAGAAATATTAAAGAGAATTAGAAGAAAATAATAGCAAATAAAGTATGTTTCGATGTAAAGTAATAGCTTAGAAAAAAAAAAAGTGGTATAAAATCATCCTTTAAACAATAAAGGCACAATCGGTACTCAATTTAGGCAATTTTTTGATGATACCCAATAGAAAAATCAGCCAGAAAATTTCTAATCAAGCAGTGTTATTAGAGGGTGTACAGTCGTTCGTTACGTTAAGTTAGACGGCGGGTGAAAATTTGGCTATTGTGACAGGTGTTTAATAAAGTTAATTTCGTGCACGCTTAATTAAATGAATAGAGATCGATATGATTTTCGAAAAGTCGACATTCGCCAAATGATTCGGGCGCCAAAATCTGATAATTGGATTTCACGCAACATTTGAGTTCCTAAGCAATGCCACTACGAAAATAAATTTTATTACGGTGATTGTAAATCCAATTATCGCCCCTGAATCATCATCTATTGGACGAATGTGGAATCTCGGCCAGAAAAGAAATATTGTAAACATATACAAATATGTCAAGTGATTGAAATAGCAATACAAGTCTATTTCTATCATTATCGTAATAATTTGGCATAAAAATTGATAATACAATTGATCATTTTCACCGAAATAATTGTCGCCAAATATTACAAATTTTTCAAAAAGTGGGAGAAAAACAGAAAGGTTAATTTCAATTTTCATAGAAATAAATTTTTTTAACTCACATTTTATCTTAGCGAGTTCATATAAATATAAAATTTTATTGTAATTAAGAAAACTAAATAATCATTTATTTTAATCAGGGTAAATGATAATCTAACACTGAAAAATGTTTTTAATTTTTTTAAAAATTCACATTTCTTCTTGAAAAAGCTTCTCGTAGAAAAGAATTGTTATTCTCATATTAGAAGGGAGAAAACCACGAAAGTGTTAAGGTATTCCTTCTGATAAATTTGAACACAGAAAACACAAACTCATAATCCTTATTTTGTTGTGATTAGTTTAGGATTTGATATTCTAAGAACCAGTTATTCTAGAAAATAATAATTTGAACGCAAATGTATTTGGATAATTAAATTTAGATGTGTATCGAAATTTTTTTTTTAATCAGCCGGGTAGAAAAAATTTTAAGCACGCTTTTTTTAATGAGAATGTAAAATTCATTGATGAAAGTATCCCCACAAATTAATCATCATTAAAGGAAATTATTTATATTTATTTACAAATTCTTTTTTTTATCGGCACTACAGCCCTTGATAAGTCAAGGCATTCCCTTATTATTTACCAATAAATAGTTTCTATGCCTTCCTTCAGGAATCGAACTCAGGAAGTCTAGAACTGAAGGTCAAATGTGCTAAAATGTGAATAACATGGAAAAATTTTAAATGCACTATTTTATTTAAATATACTATTTATCAGTTAAAAAGAAATAAGTAAATTATGCAAAAACAAGTACTGCAATAACAGCTCAACATCTAAAAAGAAGCCATAAATACTATTATTGACTTTTTAATTTCAATTTTTTTAAAAAGTGAAAACTCGAATAAACTTTCTATTGCAAATTTAAATAATGTCTACCTTAAAGCGTCATTTTACCGAATTCAAATAAAAGAAGTTTTAAACATCAAAGACATTTTAAAAAGTGTAAACAAAACCCGTGTATTGACAATGACCCTCCCTCTCAACTAAAAATCGCGAGAATAAAAAAAATAAATAAAATATAACTGGAAATCCTTGCGTTGAATTGCTTTCAACAATATTTCTATCAGGTAAACACGAAGTTAATGAATCAACAAAAGTTTTTATTTCCTTTACCGCGCGGTGTTTACATTAAGTCTTTAACGATACGCGTTCCCAAGCAGCTCCATCACCCCAGCCAATCTTTGGGTTGGCTTGCGGCCACGTCCTTGGAGGTGCGAAATTATTTACGAGGGGTCTTCACTCCCACTCCCACAGTCCTCTCGGGGGTGGGGGAGGAAATAGTAAAGGCGCCGAGCTAAATGTGGTTTTTGATTTGCTAATTAAGACCGCCGCTCTTTCAAAACAAAAAGGATACATTGCTTCCTTTTCGGAACTTTTAATATTTTTTTCCCCATCAAAGCAAAGGGCATACAAGAGTTCATTCGTGCTTCCTCCATTCTTTAATTATATATATATACATATAATTAAAGAATGGAGGAAGCACGAATGCAATAACTATTTTCGTTGTTGAACAGTCTCCAAGATCGAACCCAGGGCCTTCTATTCTGAAGAAGCATGGGATAAAGCTAAAAGAAATTCTAAGCACCTCCTTTCATAGATGAGTATGCGTAAAGTAGAAAGAAACTGTCTCCCATCGTATAAAAGATTAAAGATGGCATATATATATATATATATATATATATATTAGGATGGGGAAAAAGTAATCCATTATTTTTTCGGTAGACGTCTTTAGTGATCGCTATCTCGTGAGGTATCTATCAAACAATTTCAGATGTATGCTCGTTGGAAAGGTGACATTTGACACTAAAATATCCTCTTGCGGTTTTTTGTTTAGTTGATTCAGTTACGAGTACAAGGTTTTAAAAATGGAAGACAACAATCAGAAAATTCGATACATTTTCGTTTTTCTCTTGTAACGGCGAAAAAGATAGCCGTGTGGCTAAAATTGTGAAAGGTGTTTATCATCCTATATAAGACTGTAACAACCAGTTACGTACAATTTTGGTTTCGTTGATTCCGTTTGGGTATTTGGATGCTAAAGATGCACCTCGCATGGATACAACATCGTCTAGAATGTCTATAAAATATCAAAACTTATCAAACTTGACAGCATGTCAGCAGTCGTAGCTTCGCACAAGACCTAAAAATCTACATGAAAACTGTTTTAAACCTTTTTACAAAGCGAATCTGAAAGAAGTTACAAAAAGTTCACGTAAAAATAATGGATTTCTTTTACCCCAACCTAATATATACGAATTTAAGACGAAAGTGCATTGGTAAAGGGAATCACTGAAGTGAATCATTATAATACAATACTAAGCAAGGTGTTTAATTACTGCCACAAAGGTTTATGTGTTCGAATCCCGTGAGATGTTCCTCAGGATCACGAAGTTGTTCTCGATATCTTTCCGTCCTAATAATACTAAAATAAATAGAAATCTATTGTAAACAACATTTAAAAAACCACACATACTATCATACATGGTTTGCAAATGAAAATGGGCGCGGAAAATTTGCTAAAATAATTGAAATATATTATCGTTAAAAAAAATATAGGATCATTAGAAGATGAATGGGTGCCTACCCATAATAATGGGATGGGGTAGTATATCGTAAAAATATTTCCCCAAAACTGGAATGTGTCGTATGTATTATGCAAAAAGACTGCCGTGAAGTGTACTGACATGCAAAAAATATTTTTTTGAAAAAAGAATAGACACTTATTAGTGTAACAAACATGGATTCTGTTTTAAATATGCCTAATGATGTATAAAATTCCTGCGGCTATTTTGTTTATGATCTTGAAGAAGAGTTAACAATTCTCAAAATGATAATTAGCTTTTTTGGTCGCTCTATGACCGCGCTTTCGGCTTACAAAATTGTTAATTTGACAGTTTGGAGTGAATTAAGAACCATTATATGTGTAAAAACGAACTGAGGTGGGAATCGAACTCATGAACTGTTGAATTCTTTGACAGAGTGCTAATTATATTGCCTATTTTGATCATACATGCCTGAATTAACACAATTTGCTTGTATTTGAGTATATAATTTGAAACAAATCATTAAATTAACCTATTATTGTAATTGGGTTGATTCCAAAATAATTTTTTTTTTTTTTTTTTTTTTTTTTTTTTTTTTTTTTTTTTTTTTTTGTCGGGAAAAAAAAAACATGCGTTATTTTGAATTACTATAGATTTGTAGAAGATAGTTTACTTCTTAAAAAAATTCCTTAATAGATTAATTTAAAAAAATTCCCATCTGTAGTGGTACAACTTAAAATGTACAGGTAAATTCCAACAGCATCTGCTGTTTAAATTTATAAGGCATATTAATTCACAGAAAGGGGATATTCACTCGGCGACATTGGTTGCGTCATCACAAGCCCTGTCACTTTATCACAAGACATTTAATTCAAATCTGGCCGTCTTTTCGCTCCACCCTCCCCCCGCCACCCATCCCATACGAGGCTTGTCTTGGCGGATAAACTCGACTTGGCGCGCCTCCACCATTCGTCACCTACACGGGTGCTGCGCTTGAATCTCGGCCAAAGTATTCAATGGAGAGATAAAAATTTAAACAATCAAAAGAAATTAAACAGGAGACGCTGGCTGGTGACACAAACATTTAAAAAAGAATGCAGTCGTTTGCTGCAAAAACAAAAGGCCAACCCCCCTCCCACTAGAAGAGGGGGGTAGGAAAACCATTCAAAAAACAATGCCTCGCTGCGTCAGGCTTGACTAAAGTTTAAACCGAGTATTCTAGTTCACACGTCCATCTAGAATCATCTATCTTGGCTGATTTGGCGGCAAAGACGAATCACGCAGAGTGCCTGGAGATCTTGGGATTCTTCCGGATTCTTGCGGACATCCGACAATAGGAACAGCGTGGGGAAAGGGGTAAAAAAAGCCAAACATTTTTCACGCCTTGAATAAGTGAGGGAAGAAATAAAAAAAAAAAATAGGAATGCAATCTTAAATGCGATGATATACATTGACATAATTATATCTCAACACAAGCAAAAAAAATTGTGCTTTATGGGATGAATGAATAACTCTGGGGTTAAGCAATGAGCTTGGCGAGGAAGATACTAATTTTTTCGAATTCTTCGAATCTTTTTCATGGAAATAATGAATATAAAAAACACTCGGTTGCAAATATTAATGAAATAATATTGTTAAGATAATACTGAGTCAACTGTATAGCCAGATAATATTTGTTAGCGTCAGATTCCTGTTTTAAAAATATCTTTAATTTATTCTTGTATGTTGACATTGTCTTCAATTAAGGGAAATATTTCTATACATGCTATATTCTTACAAACGCGCTAAAAATATGTAAAAACGAGAGATTAAATTTCTGAATTGATAATTAATTTTATATATACTAATGGAAAAAAATTGCTATGTTTAGAGCTATAAAAACATAATTTAAGCATGTTTTAATACACTTATATTCACTTGTCTTTAATAATATATTACTGAAAAATTAAAATAAAGGGCCTTACTACGTTTCGTTTTTTAAATGCTAACACAAGATATTCCAAATGAAAATAATATTTTTAAGTTATTTAAAACTAATTTTCATTTGTTCAAAAATCTAGACACTTTTTTTAAAAAAACTTTAATGATCTTAACTAAAAGAGAATCTAAAAGTATTATTTAACATAAAAACATATTTTGAAATTATTAATTATGGTAAATAAAGAACAGAAAATTTATACGGAAAATTATGGAAAAAGTCACATAATCGAAATTTTATGTCTTACAAATAAAATAGTTCATTATTAATTGGTTAAAAATGAATCTAAGTTATACTGAGATGATTTATATTAGTTATTTACTCTTCAATAGTGTAATTACTTTTTTCTTTAAAAAATACTTAAATTTATCGGCATACTATATTAATTTTTAATAAACATAATATTTTTTGAAGAGTTTATTTCTTAAGAAATTTTAATAAATTTTATTTTAATAAAAAAAAAAACGTGAATGTTTTTAGAAAAAAAAGAAAGAAAATAACATAAAACATTTAAGGTTTTCAAATATTGGAAATATTGACAAAATATAATCTGGGACAGGTATAATACAAAAATTAAAAATATGTTAATTTTATTCGATAAATAGTAATAAAATAAATTATTAGCAGTTGTTTATTATAAATGTTTATATGGATATTGAATTCGTTAACAATTGGCTATGAAACTCTTGTCTTAATAGCAGTAAAATGGGATTTTCAATTAAATTGATTATCAATAAAAACTACATTCCAATTTTGAATGTAAAAAAAAATTGCAACATTAAGTTTGAAAACTAGTGGAAATTATTATTTATGCCGGAAAGCCAGCAAGTTTTCTTTAAATAAGATTAATCTTATATGTACATATTAATTTTATATTCAAAATAAAAAAAATTATATTTTCAAAGTTAAAAAAAAAAATACAAAATGCATGAGCTTTTCAATTCATAAAACCATTTGAACACATACTACTCAGAATTGATAAAGTTACGAATGGGAATACAAATAAGTAAATTTCTTATATTTATTAAGGACATCAAAAACTGCAGCCAATCAATGCTTCAATTTTTTTTTCCAACTCATAATAAATGAGATAATTTAAAAATTTGTAAACTTGATAATTGAATGACAGAAAAGAATGAACGAAAACCCAAAAATACTTGCGGAAGTATTGCATTTAAATAATGATAAATATAATCAGGTGGTAAAAAAAAATGCATGACATTTTAAAATTATAAAATGTATATATTAATTGCTACCTCTACAGCTAGTTAAAAAAAATAATTATGATACAGAACGGTGAATATCAGAATCAGTTTTTGTGCCAAAACATTTCCCTCATAATGAAAACCAGAATATGAAATGAGTCTGCATCTTTTATTTAGCCGAATTATTGTTATTCATCGACATTTGGCTGTCTTTTTATTAGAATTGGCGGTAATCAAGAGATGAGGGTATAATAATCTCCACGGCTGTGTTTAATGAGTGCAAGCGTTGGTTACCATTCACGATAAAGGAGTATAATTAAGCTTCACTTAATATCAGATAGCTAATTATTGTTGATGTTAATTAGCATGCTCGATAACACGCTGCAGCAAGGAATAATTCTCATTGGCAAGGGAAAAAATGGATTAATATTTTATTCTCTTCTTTCCTAATTTTGGCGTTTGGAATAAAGGTAAAACAAATTTCAATCGCAGTCAAAAATCATTATTTGCAATAAGCTCTTTGGCTGAAAGAGGCTTGAAAAAAAAACGGGAAAAGAACTACGTCAGGGACTTAGGAGAAGAAGAGTTTAAACATTAAAGTACATGGCTTTTAAAAACTTGTCACCAGGTCCCGAGAGGTTGGCGCCAGGTTTGTAGAAAACAGGCGTTTTTGGAACTGTAAATTAGTTTTTCCTTCCATCCATCCCCTATAGCTCCTTCTCCCCAATCTGAAGCTTCCATTTCGGGATAGTAATATGCCGAAGAAACGTAATTAAAACCTTCATTCATAATTGAAAGCTTTTTATTGTTTGTCTTGGCAGGGTATTACGGTAAAAGATCGCCAAACACGACAGAAAAAAATCAGGAAAAAAACGAGAGCCCTAGAAAGAAATTTGAATTGGATATGCATACCACATAATATATTATGTATGCCAAATCTAGTGAAATAATTGCATACGGCAGGTATAAGAGCCATTCGGCCGCTTTACATTTTAAAATGGTTTTAACTTCTAAGACCATAGGGAACAAGTAGGGATGGAATTTAGAAATTTAATTTTCTAACTGAAAATTCTCACCACTTTTTCGTATTTTGTTCCCCATTATGCCTTAGAAGAAAGCTATTCTAAACTACAAAAAAGAAGAAAAAAAAAAACTTTTCTTTTCACCGTAAGTAGGCTAAAAAAATATTTTAAAAGACCTTACATCAATTCAATTATAACTATTTGCATTGAAAGTTTAATTTCCCAGTAAAATGGCTCACAAAATATTCATTGAAGCAATCAGTTGTGATAACATATTTAAACAATTTGTAATGCATAAAAGATCAGGGTTCTAAATGGTCAAAAAAAGTTGCGTCATAAAATAATTAACTTACATTTAATTTTTTTAAGCTAACTTAATCATAACTAATATATTTACCAATTATACATTAAAAGCTCTAAAATTTCTAATAAAAATTTCTTTTTTAATTTTGATTTCGTTTTCCATTCTCGTTTAAAGGAAATATAAGTTAGTTTTATGTTTTTGCTTTCGTATACATTTCATAATGGCTGTTTGGTAATTCCTGGCTTTACGACAGGCACAGGACATTAAGAAAATTTTTCCATTTAGCATTATGCAACAAATCTTAAAATTCATTAACTTCAAATAGTTTATAGTTATAAACTAATGACACGTTGACTAATAAATGTTCTTATTAAAAGTCCTAAGTTAAAATAAAAAGAAGGATCAATTTATAGGTTAGTCTAATTGAAGACATTACAGTTGATTTATGAACTTAATTTAATGTCAAAAGTAGCATCAAAATTTAAGCATGTTTTCCTTATTTATAAAAAAACAGAAGTATATATATACTTTAAGATAGTTTTTCAATAAAACAAATTCACATTCACACGACAGAAGAAAATGCTATACACTACTGTACGTTTGATACAATTAGTCCCTTACCAAAAATGTTTGGGCAACTTCAGATTTAATTTAAACAATTCTTTTTGGAATTTATGAGGAAAAGGGTGCAAGAAATAAATTTGCTGCAGACTATATAGGTTCTGGCTTCGGTGATGTTTTGCTTGAATGAACAAGCACACAGTAAAACTAGTCACAAGTTTATGTGTGCATATGTGCGCTTTTGCTTATGTGTCGTCACACCCTCTAAGAGCCTATTCCAACGTAGCTGTTATTGATTTCGTCAACTTTGTGTGACGTCACCGGGGGTACTCTGGAGAGCCACGTGACGTTGGGCGTCACCCCCATTGTTACCTCTTCCTTGGATGGGAAAGGAAACAAAGGGTGGTGTAATTTTCGTAGATTTATAATTAACGCCTCGCGCGAATTTTGATTTCGTTTTATTTATTTATTTATTCCATCCATTCCTTTTTTTTTATTTTAAATTTATTCTCGCCGAAATATTCTTTTAATTGTATGCTTTCCCTTCGTCGCTTTTAGCACGATAGGCGAACTGTTTCCTCGTCACTAAAACTTAAAAAAAAAGAAGTAAATGTAATATTAAAATAATAAAGAAAAAAAATTCACTGCTTGTAAATTATCGATTGCGGACAATCCTTTTCGCTAAAAGAAACCGATGAATATACATTGTGTTAATTGGAAAGCACTTATCTATGAAAGCACGGGCTTGCGTGCTGTTTGGAAGGGCATGCAAATATAAGGAAAGAACGAACGGGCAGGTTTCAATGGTTAAGTTTTCTGCTCAATTTTTTTTTGAGGGAATGTGTAATTTCAATCCCAATCAAGGAATATTTTTACTCATAAGATAATTATAGCAGCATTATTATTTGAATATTAAAACAAGACTTTGACATTGTCAAGCGAAGGCTTGACAGCTGGATTTCCACCACAGAATTCCTTCCAGGAGGACACTGATTTGTCCAGTATTTATGAGTCTCTCAAGAAAAAAACCAGGAAAATCCTCAAGCACGCACTCATCCTGATAGATGCATATGAGATAGTACATAACACCCATCCCCAGTTGCTAACAATGAACCGGTCTTGAACAAGAGACAAAACTTGGTCCTATTACTAGGTCACAGTAATAAAACCACATTACACACACACACAAAACACAACAGTGCCTTTACTGGACATCATAACGGCCTAGTGTTATTATAAGGCATTTTGAATATTTATTTTGTAAATTGCCTTCTGAGATTTATATAGATAGTAGGTCGTATCCCGATGTCGTGAATAGAAAAACCAGAAAAGACCACTACAACTGAGGTAGATATGTATGCAGACGGCAAAATTCCTCGCCAGTAGTCTAACAATGCTTGATATTTCTTGTTTTAAATGGGATATTTTGTAGATCAGATAGTTTTGCAGTCTGTTAACGCTATTAAGGAATTCTGAAATATCTCGTTTTAAGATAATTGTTTGGAAGCAGTATGCAGACTTTAATCACACTAAGACTAGGTGCACAAGTACCTCTGAATTACTAGAAAAGTCTTTTTAGGTACACTTCGAACTTAAGAACATTGTTCTAGAAGTCAGAGATGTAAATTTTATATACCATTTCAGTTTCAGAAGAAAAAAAAAAAAACAATGTAATTAAAATTGTCGCTTTTGGAAATACAACAAAGACACCAAACTAGACTGAGAAATAATTGTAAAACTAAATTTATTCCTCAATTCTAAATCATATGAAGAATCCATTTACTACTCTAACGACATACATGTTAGGGAGAATAAAACACTTGAATTAACTCAATTTAAAATAATGAGTGGTGTTTCTCAAGCTTTTTCATAATAATAATAATAACAGGAATAATACGATCTCTGATATTTCCCATGGTAATGCTATAGTTGAAATGTTTTCCCTTAAAAGCCAGATAGGTTACAACTTTATGAAAAACCTTGTATGGAACTTTTTACTTTGCTTAAATCAGTCGAACTTAAATTAACGTGAGGAAAATTCAAAAATGATATAAGATGGCATAATATAATTAATTTTCAATCGTTGCTTTGGGTTCTCGATAAAATAAAAATTATCAAGATATAGTTTGCTCTTTTAAGTATTCATATATTGTAACTAAAAGTGGGATATATTCTTATTTTTATGAGAAAAAATTAAACTGTCATGGTGTTGTAATCGTTAAATGGTTTTCAATCAAGAGTGGTAATTAGTTCATCTGGAGTTGAAAATTACATATAAATCAGGAAAAACATTGTTACGGAAGATAAAGCCTAAATTACAGAAACAATATCGAATGTTTTGCTATTTGAAATTGGTTCAGAATTCACTTTAAGGTATTTAATGCTAAGTGATTAAAAACAAATAATTAAAGTTGATATCATGGGGTTACACCTGTTCAGAATTCACTTTAAGCGGTGTAACCCCATGATATCGACTTTAATGATAGAAAAATGACAATAAAGCGATAATCAAATAATTCATTTAAACTTTAATTATTTGTTTTTAATCACTTAGCATTAAATAGCATAGAAGGGAAGAACTTTGCAAACGGGAAAAGTAGTAAGGTAAGCAGTCCCTTTAAATGAAATAAACAAGTAAAGACCATTATCCTTCAAACCTAAAAAAAATGGAATAAAAAAGCAGTGAAAAATAACTAATATTCTTCTTACCTGAATAGGTAAGCACGCGGAATAAGAGAAGACACTCAAATAAACCTCGTTAGGAACATTAACCTAAGGCAGGAGTATTTACAAAAGCCCCCTCTCTAACTGTGAGTTATAAGAAAAAAAAAAACGCCCTTAAAAACAGGGGGATGACTTAGAATTATGAAAAATCGGAAAGAAACACGGCCGCACACAGAAAATAAATGGGGCAGGTTTCGCCACAAACAAAGCAAATATGATAATGAGGTACACACACTCGACAAGAAAACAAAAAAGCATCTTTAAGCACTGGCAAACACGGGGATGGTGATGTGAAAAAAAAAAAGTATATAAATAGTCACTTAAATCTAAATTGAAATATATATATTTCAGTGGAAGAGGAGGGGGGGGAGTTGACAAGAGGGATCATAATACTAAAGGGTATATAAAAAAGGATAAATAAACAAACAGATATACACAAACCATGAAGTACTTAAAAGACTTGGAAAGTAGAGAGTCGGATTTTCTAGCTGTCGTCGATTTGAAACGAAGACGTTAAGCAGAGTTGGGAAGGGGGGGGGGGAAGCAAAAGGAAAAAAAAATTGTTTTAAGCTCAAAGACGTTTGGCCACAAGACTAGGAAGAGGGTGGAAAATTAAAGACCTTAAAAAATAACAGGATAATTTTTTTTTTCGAAAGTGAATCTCCCAATGCACATTAGTAAGGAGGTGGAAAAAAAGAAAATAAAAAAAAAAACCATTCTTGAAATGCCGAGAGCTACCTAATCCGTACAGCTATTTAAAGATAAAAAGCATGCTTAAGTCGGACACAACGAGGAGGACGCTGGGGGGTGGACTAAATTCATTTTCGCAAGATAGCTGGCGTAGAATATCGGCAATTAAGTGGTATCCCCTTTCTGAGAGTATTTTTCAAGGGGGATTTGTATGATGTTATGGATCGCTCTGCAGTGACGCAAGAGGAGGGGGCTTTGGAACTTTTCTGACATGTTAGCCGAGATAGATTAATAACCACGTCGAGAAACGATGTGTATAAAAAGGGGCGCTTCCACCGCGTAATTCGGGTGGACTTTTTTAATGGGGCTCCACACAAGAACGACTAGAAAGAGATGAAGTAGGTTTTTCCAACACTGCTTATGTTTCAAATCCAAACCTGAATAGAAAAGGAGGGATGTAAAAATGAATAAATAAAATATATTTCCACCGGGGATTTTTATATTGCATCCCAATGTACGTGCCAACTTATTTCGGTTCCTGGAAATTGGAGACATTTTACTTTTCTTTTTTTTTTCATATAATCCACAAAAAATAAGAGTAAAAAAAACATTTTTGTCAAGAAAAAGGCAGAATTAAGGACGAGCTACAGAGGATTACACATTAATACTGTTTTTCAGAAACAAACAATTTATGGGGACTTTTCTAAGCACATTAGTTTCACTTTTTTATGACATGTTGTTTTAAAGTTCTCATTTCTACCAATATTTTCACATTTGTAACGCCTTATTAAGCATCTCAATTGATTGACATTGTTATACCAAAACAATGTAGTCTTCACATTTGATGGCGCCATTTTAACATAAAAATTTAATGACTTGTTAAATTAAAGTAATCCACTGTAATTTCAAAATTAAAGGAATAATATTATAAAACACAACAGTTTTTCTCAGAAGTGATAATAAGCATTATTTATAAGTACTGGAAAATGATACGTAGTAATATAAAGAGAAAATTAAACGCCATTAATTGTGTCATCACATACAATTATTTTCCCATTTATTTGTGAAAATGTATGTGTACGTTAGATATTAATAAACTTGCTTACGAGATACAAAGTGTACAGTACGGTTCATTAAAATACCGAATAAAATCAAACATACGTTTTGTTTATAGTTTTCTCAAAAACTTTTATTCAATTTTTATTTCGACTATAATAATTATTTAATGTATTAATTCAGTAATTGCATTTAATAAGAAAAAAAAATTCACTTATTTTATTAATTTATTCCTAAACTAAGCTTTTCTTCTGTTGATGAAGCATAACTTTCATAATTTACCCTCTCTATAATAGAAGAAACTATACAAGTAACTAATCTCTCAATAAGTTCAAAAGATAACTAATAAAGTAGCAATTTTTTTTACAAAATTTTTACTCAAAGTAGCCTTTAGTTTTGGAAATCATTTCTTCATTAGAGCCAAATTTCTTTCTTTGAAACATTTTTTTATATATATAAAGATCTGAAACTAATATTCATTGGAGACCAGATCAAATAAAAATATAGGATGGAGTAATAATTCACAGATTAATTTTTTCCAAATTTGTGTTTTGCGATAAAACTGTGAAACACAATATTATCTTGGTAAAAGAATATTTTTATTTTTCGTTTATTTATGATTGTTTCTTTAAAATTTTCAATTTCACGCGCTCTGATATGAATTTTTTTCTAAGATAATCAATCCACGAGATATATTATGTGTATCCCAAAATAGAGGATAAAATCTTGCTAATAGACATCTTTTTGATTTTTGTTACTTCATCGGATACTGTCCAGCCAGTAGACAGCCTTGTCATGGATTTAAAATTAATTTTTTGATGCTGAATATGGTTAATATTCATATTTCATTCTTAACCATATTCAGCATCAAAAAATTATATTTATTTTTTCCTGAAACAACTCTTAAACAACGTTGAAAATCATTGACGAATCGTAGTTTTCAGTTCACGGTGAGCAATCTTTTTATCCACTTCAACCAATTTTCATAAGCAAAATCTTCTTGTGAGCCCACTTATTTCTAACAATTTTAAAGTGTAAGATTTCTTGTCCAACTTCAATTTAAGGATCACGAAAAACTATTTTGGGATCTTTTTTTTTTTTATGATTTCTGGTGCAATTGCACAATCTGGGTAACCAGAACATTCAACAATATCTGTTTTTGTAAAGCCACGTATAAAATTATTAAGCCGTTTGTTTACTGTTGGTCATGATGCATCAAAAACTGGATGACACGTTAAGTGATTTATTTGCTCAATCAGTACTATTTCTTTTTAAAATTAACACTTTAATTAATTTAATTAAGGCGGATTTCACAAAATGAATGCTTTTCTCATTTTTGCACTAATGCACTATTTTTAAATTGTTTTTACAGTCTCGCTTATTAATTTTAATGAAAACTTAAGAATTCCCTGAGATAATATATCGTAAAAATAGCCTTAACCTCGACTGAAATATTCACTAAGAATAGCTGTATACTATGTTGCTATGCATTTAAACCATGCGTTTCTTAAAAGATTGGTAAGTTTTAGGATAATCTATTAGAAAAGCAAAAACAAGAGAAAATAGGTAAAATTATATACAGATGTATAATCTCTCTGTGAGTAATATACCAAAAACAATCCTTTTTGAGAGATATAGTGCCTAATGCGGCATAGGTTTGCCGTGAATAATTCCAGCACTTTATCTTTTGGCTTAAAAACATTTTTGTTTCTTTTTTCAAAATAAGAAATATTTTTTAAGTTCACATTTCATACAAAATTATAATATTGCAATTTTCTTAATACCCTAATTAGAGTTTCATGAAACGAAGCCTTATTATAACAGATGGAAAGAAAAGGTGAAAGTTTATATAGACACAGATGGAACGACAAAGAAGGAAAAACAAAATCTTTTTTCTTTTTATAAATAGTGAACTTCAGTTTAAGGCACAGACGTGCCCCTAAAAATGTATCTCACCTTGGCGAAATTTACTGCATCTGGAATAGCAGCCCTGTTCCTGCTTTCAGTCGACAGTCGCGATATCCCAGGAGGTACCTGAAGCAATAGACGATTATCAACGCAGGTTCAGAATGAGTCATTTTTTTAAAAGAAAAAGCAAAGAAATTACCCCCTTCCCTTCCAAAAGCAATGTGCAAAAGATAAAAATGGTAATATTTCCATTCTAACTAACAAAATATAATAAATGCCAGCAGATAAGAAATAAAATAACATGGGTACCACTTTTCTTTTGCTAACAAGACGAAAAATATTATGAAAATAAAAAAAATCTATCTACAGAAATTAATTTTAACTGAATAAACTCTTCAGAGATCAGTAATTTACCATTTACGACAAATTTTCAGATGATAAACTATTTATGCTTAAAAAATATTTTCGGCCATATTTCCTTAAGAAAAAGAAATCCATAATCTTTTCACATTGAGACACAAGTCATAGCTTACTAAATTATTCAAATGTCACTACTTTAAAAGAATACACAGGGTTGCAAAAAACTTTTTTTATATCGCTACTATGTAGATAGAAATTTCTTTTAAAAATGCAATCATAATCATTATTTGCTATAGTTTCTTATGATTTAAATTTTAATTAAACTTTTTATTAAGAATGAAAAACTACAATAAATGGAGTTTATATCCTAGAATATGAAAGAACGGACTTCAAATTTACATTATATATATATATATATATAAACCACGTTTGATCTCACTTTTTTTTCTTTAGTTATCTTACACATTTTTCATAGCAATGTCAAGAGGAAAGGCTTAATAAGTTTATTAAGAGTGCAACAGTGATGTTAAAAAATCCACACATTTATTAAATAACACCCGGTACAGGCATTGGGTTTCAATTTCCACCTCCTCCCCCGATTTATGAGACATAACTATGTTATTAATTGTAATGGGCTTGAAAATATCAAATGATAAACGAATTTCATATTATAGATATCAAATAAATACATTGTACTGTCACTCTCAAACAAATGTTAGAATATATTGCAAATTATTGTATATGACGAAATTTTAAGATTTCTAAAATTTCATTTTGAAATATTTTGTAAATTTTATACTCTTTAATTATTGCCATAAAACTAACTTTCGCCCATTACAAAAACTTGTTTCGAAAATTTTCAAAGACGGATTTTTCCGTCCTGGGGCAGTTAAAGGACACCCATGTAACAAATTCCAAGCTATAACTAACCAGCCATATTATATTAAGATTTTTACCTACTATAATTGGACTTTTTTAGTTTAAATGGTTATAGCAAATGCCGTAACTGCTCTAAACTTTGAAAACAAACGCTTATCTAATAAAACAGTTCTGCCACTTTTAATGTTTCATTTTAAGATGTTTAAATTTCCCAACACATTCCTAGAGTAGAGAAATTCTTTACTAAGACTTCGATGTTGTTAACAGATATTACAGTATCTAACTAGCAACTAACAGAAAAAATATATGTCAGTAGTTATTAATACTATAAATAATTAACTGCTGGACATAGTTTAACGACGGTACATTATCGAGATTAATTTCATATTTGCATATCAAAAATTTCATTTAATCTAGAAATCTACGATACTCTTTGGAACAAGATTGTTGCGAAATGGCCTGGTTTGCAGTTCAACAATTCTTCAGTTCGACTCCCAGCTCAGGCATAATTCAGAGTTCCATTTAATCATATTGATCCACTTTGCTCAACTTTAGAATTTCCATGTTTTATATTACTGTGTTTGTGTTTTTAAATTACAAGCATGCATCAATATTCATTTATATTGGTCTAGAATTCAACATTCAGCAAACGAAGCCAGATAGTATAGAGTAAATGTAGATAATGTTCTAGATTTGTGTATTAAACAATTGAGAGTAAAGAATCGTTAAGTAAAATAAAGTAAAGAAAAGAAAGGTAAAGTAAAGAAAGTTTACTATGTAAAAATATACCAGAAAAAATTCAAAGATAGTGGAATGCAAATTTTTGTCATTGAACGAGTACACACATCTATAATCATTTTTGTAACCAAAAAGCGGCCAAGTATCGGATTGATTTGCCCCATTCATAAACAGATTGACTAAAATAAAATAGTTGGCGACAAATTAATTTTTTTGTGCTTCAAAGAAAAACTGCAATCTTATTGTGAAACCTTGTCTATTTTTTCGACGAAATGGATTCTGATCCTTATGTACAAAATTCTTAATAATATAACTAAGTAACAAAACAGGGGGGTTTGAACCCCAACAGAAAAAAAAAGTCTCACCTTTTTGATAGATTCTGGATCTCGAATCTGGCTCTGTTTATTAGAATCCTGTAGCGTGAATCCCAAGAGCACCTGAAGCAATACATGGTTATCAGAACTAAACACGGTGATTCAAAGTTGGATTTTTTACAAAAATATTTGGGGAAATTCCACCTTTGACTTTAATTATACTCCCCTCAGGAAAAGGGGCTTAAAAAGCCAAGGAAGATATGAATTTCCTTTTACAGAAGAAAACACAATGAACAACAGCTTATTTAAGAGAGGAGGCAGTTTAAGAAATCATTAAAATCTACGGGCAACATTTGTATTCTTCAAATTTGACAGTTGATAATCTTAAAAGTTCTATATTGAATTAATAATTACTTCGAAATAAAACAATAGACATAATTTATTTTTAGTAAACATATAAGAATGAAGATGAATTCACAATTTAATTATATTTATGAAAACTATTAGTGATACCAAATATAGGACTGCAGTTTTTTTAAAATTATTTTGAGCTTAAAATCTCTCGTTCTAATAGTTATAAGCGAACTATCTCAGATAATTTTTAAAGACTGGATAAAATAACATATCAACGATTTGAAATAAATAATAAAAAATGGAAAGTATATTTATGAATTATATAAAATAACTTGTAATGATATTATTTAAACAAAACATTTTTATTTCCTGATTATTCAGATATTTTTGGTGAGGATTTCTACGAGAAAGAAGAATACCACCCAAATAAAGTTCAGAAATTTGATTATTCAACCAAAAATTGGTTAATAGTATATATTGTTTATAAATAAATACATTTGCATGTTTTTTTTTTTTTTTTTTAATTATTCAAAATAATTTATGTAGCATTTCTAAAGTTATACTTTAAATACCTTAGAACAATGTTTACACTGTAAGCAAATAATCATAAAAAAATATACTTATTAATACTTGATAAAAAAAACTAATTATTAATTTTTATGTATATTTTTCAAGAGATTTTAGGCAAGCAAGCACTTTTCTTAGGAGGGGAAAAAAGATAGAGCAGTAAATTTTTTCCCAGTCCTTCAAAATTGCATTCAGAACTTTTAAAACTATAAAATATAAATACTAAATCTGAGAATGATTAATATGTTATAACAAGCAGATGCCATAGGATTCTAGACAGTATTAATTGGTTAGAGTGTTAAGTTCTATTAAAAGGATTAGATTGTTAGTCGTTGAATAGTCATTTTTTTCACACGAGAATAATTAGAATGAAATATACAGTTTAAAATTGTTCTTAACCACTACAAATATCTATGTCCGCGGAGTTGGTTGGTTGGGTTTTATGGCGGAAAGTCCAGAAAAGGCCAAACTGAGCACTATGTCCGAGGAGAGAATCGAACCCAAGAACGTTTGACTCATAAGCCCAAATGATAACTATTCATTTGCCAGTTTGACTAAACAAAAGGACCGTCTCGTAATTTTAAACCAGATAAAATATGCGAAGATTTGGCACCATCCTCTCTATACACACACTTAAGGAAATGCTATACGTAAACAGATCACGAAATGTCACTTAATGAAGCATATTTTTTTACAATGTGTAGTTTTGTAACAAAAATTGGGATATACTCAACACGTTATCGCTGCCATTATGCCGCATATGCTGCCACTATGGTTATGTAAAAATTTATGGAAAAACTGATTTCGATTATGACCACATGTGTTCCATGCGATTCATGTTTGGTGATTTACTTGGTCAAAGTTTTCATTAAATCTTCTTCAGTTCATTGGTAAAAGACTTCGGATCGATAACATAATGATTAACCATCTTCAAAAATATCTTCGCTACTTGGGCAAAAGGAGCCCTTGAATGAATATGAATGATTTCGAACTAGTTGAATACGACTATTTCTATTAACTGAGTGACCCAATTTAATATAAAGAACCAATCCAAACTCATAGCATCATAAACAAAAATTTAAAACTGTCCAAGGTCTCAAAGAATTCCATACTTGAAATCATAACTGGCACCAAATGGAATCCCAACTCATTGAACTAAAGCAAATTATTTTCCAGATTCTCCAAGTTGTCGAACAGAAGTGGTGCAGCCCGGAGTATGTTATTAGAGTAATTACGAAGTTTTGCTCCACTGTTACATCATACAATCATTTTCCAATTACATTTCAACGTCCACGAGGATATGCTGGTCGCACTGGATTGTTTCTGTTAAATTTCAACAAAGTACAGTTTGGCTGTTAATAAAAGCTTCTTCTGACAGATTCGAATGGTCACAATCATAAAGAATACAAGGTAATCAATTGTATGTTACTCAGAATTCAACACCAACAAGATCAAGATTGTGGCAAGATCGGATTAAATTGTGATCAAAATTTTCTCAGCACTATCTCGATTCTTTAGAATTACCACATCATATTGTCTTATAAATCTAGTTCCAAATAGAATTTTGGGTACTAATATATGTTATTCATCATTTTTTGGTGATGTACACAAACATAAATCAAATGTGCACAAATGACAGCATTGAGGAAGCATATCTTTATCATATCGTGTTTACACACGTGACCCACTACAAGCAATTGCCATTTTGATTTTTGAGTATAATCTCAAACAGGATTTGACGTTTCAATGTATACCACATGTAAGTTAAAGCAACAATGAATTAATTAAAAAATATTTAAAAAAAATTCCTATAACAAATTTTAGTGTATTAATAAAGTTTACTCACATGGAACTTGGCTATAAATTCTAATAATTAGATATTGCTATGGAAACGGGAAAGTTTTTCACTGAAAGAGACAGATCGAGCCCTTTATTTTGTCACATCTTAACCGCAAAAAACTATCGCTGATTGCCGTTTACATGGGCATTAATTATAATTGCCTAGTTGTTCACTTATCCAATAAATTAATTAACATTGTCCTCGTGATGGAAGAAATTGGAATTTCTATTTCTGAAGCTTGTCCCAAGAGTCCGTCTAAGATGGCGCATTGGAAAAAAACAAAAATAACGAAGTCTAAATAAAAAAAAATAAAAGGGCCTCTACAGTAATGGAGACGGATTCGCGCCAAAAGGCACTGGCTCGGTGTTGCCAGTGGAGAAATGCTAATTAAATTGAAAGATTGTTTTTACTTGCGGCAGGGCGAATAAACTTTGGTATTTGTTTTGTAGTAGCTTTACCGAACGTATTAAGAAACGCCCGTCTTGAAAACCGTCGTTAATTACATGACATTTTTTTCACTCTTTTAGTTAAAGAAAATGACAGCCGATATCCACATAACTCCACTTTGAATTTCGATATTTAAGCAATCCATTCTTTCAAGAGTAAGAATACCACGAGCAATTTGGTCAAAAGCCAGTTGGTTGCTTCAAAACTTCACCATAATTGTTCTAAAGAGGTATAAAGATGACAATAAGGAAATGACTTGAAAATAATTCATGCCACAAAAAATAATAACTCTAGTTCTTTTGCAAACAAGTGTTGTGAGTAAAAAATATTCATATATTTATTGAACTTTTTATTTCTGATAATTTTATTTATGAATAATTGTTCTAGAAGATAATTACTGTAGATGTTTATAAATATTTGTATCCTTTTTGTGTTGCCATGCAGAACAAAGAATTTAATTGAGTAGATATTAATATTTCTTAGCTACATTTCTAAATAAAAAAATTAAATGAATTGAGAAGAAAAGTTATCCACATAATCATTAATCATTGAACACATATTTCTTTTGATCGACAATCATTAATCGAGTTAAGAAAATGCAGGAAAAATATTCCCACTGACATTTGTAGCGGGTAAAACTCGAATTCGCTTTGATGTCGAAATGATTCTTTTTAGACAACAATTAAAAAAGGAATCGTACTACAAAATTTTTCTTTCATTTAACCGAAAACAACGATCGCTTTGAGAGCGAAAAATGAGATTCTTCAACAATAACTTACCATATGCGCCCAGTTGAAACATTTAAACAAAGATTGTCTTATTTTAAAAAATGGGTGCGCCCTTTACTTTCTGTCATAAAAAGTAAATTAACATAAGCGGTCCATCTTTCATGTATGTGTTTACATCGCATATTTATATATAATATTTGAATATATTATGAAAATCACTGACATCGTTACAGAAACTTTTAGAACACGTTATTAATGATATTTTTACCATAAATTATTCATTTGTAAATATTACAAAAATCTTATTTTTAAACCAAATAAACCAAAATACTTTCAATGCTAATAAATTTTATCGAATTATAAATTTGAAACATACTGCTTAATATATCATAAGTATATAATTAGAACATAAAATTTACAATTAATTAAAATTAGCTTAAAAAGAGGTATATAATTCCGAAACCAATTTATTAACGGTTGAGTCTAAATATCATTTGAACAAGGCTTCCACCTTTTTTTCTATATTGGTATTTTGTTAGTACAAATAATATTAAATTAAAATCAAAATAATGACGACACTGGACCGTTGTTCAAAAATTTTGCTTTGCTAAATTATGATTATCTTAATTATTTTTTATATACTAGAATAATATAGTGAAAAAAATTGGACATTTACAAAGAAAAATTGCGATTATTTTTTAAAATAAAGTATAAATGCAACATCAAATAGCCATTTAAATACTTTTTCAATCACTTGGAACCCAACCTTCTCCCTACAAACATTTTATTGTAGTGTGTTTACTTTTTGCCTTCTGCAAATTTTAATTCTGCCCGATATAATTCATTCTGCATTAAATAAAATTCTGAAGCGCATTTTGGTTAAAAAGTGTTTCAAATGTAGTAAATATTCTCCCAACTGTATTCGCATGAGAATAGTGGAGAAAGCTCTATTGATTAAACAGCAGAGGCTCAAACAAAATCGCAGGTCTAGTGATGTAGTTTGCATTTTTATATCAGGTCTACCCCTCCCTACCATTTAAATCCACTACCACTACATGCATGACGTCATAATGTAAGGTGCAAACGCGAAGGCAATTTGATTGTCGCAGTTTATTATTATATTTCGTCGTTGGGGGAGAAAGCCGGGGTGATATAAAAGTGGGGGGAACGATCGGGTAAAAAAAGGGGGGAGATTTACGGAAGTAAAGGGTTATCCTATCGATCGGTTAATAAGTGCGTGATTCATTCAAAAAATTTGCATGTGTGGTTGTTGGATATTATAATGGCGGACTGAATTATTAATGAACATTCGAGTTCCAAGGGAAGCTGCTTAGTCCGATATAAAATGGAGAAAAAGGAGGAGCCCATTTATTTTGTAAATGATATAAAAGTAAATAGTTTTGCAAAGTTAACAATGTAACATTAGAGTTGAAAATAATCAAAGTTTATCGAAGCTGCAATGAGATTTTCAAATATAAATATTCGGCAATGGTATTTTTGTAACGATTTGGCTCCAATGATAGTTGCTTGGTTATTTTACACACATTTGTCTATGGTGGTGGTAATTTCAATTTGATTAATATTTAGAAAATCCATTCATGTAATTTTAATGAAGTTAAATTTTCGTTGATGTATTATTGACTGTACCGATTCTCGATTTTTCATGCTTATTTCTTTTTTTAAAATGTGTATTGCTATGTTTCCTTTAAACAGTAGAAACTCTGTTGAAATTAAAGTTTAATGTATGGACGCATAGCATAAAATTATTTCGATAACGGAAATATGACACATGAGGTATTAAAATTTTTAGCATTTATATAAATATATATATATATATATATATATATATATATATATATATATACGGTTATGTTGATAAACCAGTGTGTTTTTGAAAATAGTGGGTAACATAATAATGTAAAATCATTAAAGTAGTATGATGGCTAACGATCTCAAAACATCAGGACAAAACTTGAGTTTAATGCAAACACAATAAAAAGTTATCATTTAACACTAAAAATTATGATAAAAATTTATAACAAAAATACCCTTCGTGCTATGAAATCATCAAACAATAACACATTAATTTACTGCTTAAAAGAAATCGTTTATTATTTATAAAATATTAACGAATTTAAACATTTAAGATAAAATGGAATACCCATATTATATATACTTCTACATGAAAAAAAA
>JAPDSC010037835.1:0-11300 GCA_026290005.1 Latrodectus geometricus
CTAAAGATTCTTTATGAAAAAGAAATTAAACTTCATATAGTGTTAAACTTCATATAGTGTTCATATAGTAATTAGGATGTTAGAAAATGTTTGAGTTCGAATCATCATGACAAAGAAGCTTGTTTCAACTTTGGAATCACAAGTCTTTTTAGGATATTGGAAAAACTTGATTGACACTAATTTTGTCAATCGATTGAACAGACTTTAGAGAAAAAGTCTAAAAACTGTAGCAAACATGTTTACCAGTTCCATCTGATAATCAGGTTAGTGTGTTTCCAATAACATTTATTAAGTTCTGAATTTAACTTACTTTTCATTTAAAGTTATTCCATTTAAACTTATTACTTTACTTTCTTTCATTAATATTTTGAATATATTAATGAAAATATTTGCATAGGTTTGCTGTTTTAATTTATGGTAAGTTACAAACGTAAAATGAATTACAACTTGAACATAATTTATTGGAAATTTAAATTCCCACTAAGCATGCTTTGTTTAGTATTGAAAAACTATCTAAAGATATTTCATTAAGATAAATTATATTAAATAAGGTTATGAAATGCTTTATTGAGAATACAGATATTCTAAATTTTTCTTGTAAGTAATACCATAACTTTATGAAACTTCTATTCTTTTTATTTTACTTTTTCCTCTTGAAGTTCATTTATATTATGTCAGTTAAACATACTCATTTAGTTCCAGCTATTAATATTAGATTTACTTAATTTATATAATTGTATTTGATGGAATTAAATGTGACGGAGTATTTGCATTTTAAAATAATTTTATTTGCATTTAATTTTTAAATAAAATTGTAATACTTTCATAATTTTTATGAGTTAAAGAATAATCATAAATTAAACATATATATTATTTCATTAAAAGAAATTAGAATTTTTTCTTTTTTATAGTGAAAAAAATTCCTACATTTTTTAAAACTTTTTTAATGTGGTTTTAATCTTAAGATTTTATCCAATGTGATAGTTTAAAATAACTGAAATATTTGTTTAAATCAGAATGCAGATAAATTCTTATGACAAGCAATTTATGATAAATTGTTGGGTATGTTCTAAACGTTAAATTATTATTTGATTTTTATAGCAGATCTGTAAGAAAATGGTTTAAAGTTAAGCAAATTTATATCCCCTAATTAAAGGAATTTATTTAATAATCAGCTGTAAATTAACAATTGCATATTGATTCTCATAGGTTTATAAGTTCGCATAACAGCTTATATACATAGGTAAATCTTATAAGCAGCTTTTTTCACTAATTGTTTCATTTTACATAGGAATGTAAAAATTTCGTATAAGAAAAGGCTATGATCCAAAAAAATGCTATGATAACTCATCAATGCATTCTTCTATTCAATTAAATGAATAATTAAAACAATCATGCTCTGATAGAAATGCCATATAGAAACATAGCTTTCTAAACTTAAGAGAAATTTTCGGGTTTTTCTCATGAAGATGAAGGTGCATTTTTATTCGTCAATTAAACAACGAAAATAATTTATTGGTGATAACTCCCATGATAATAAAAAATCAACATTATTTCAACTTTTACACACTTAAAATTTTCCATTGCTAAGAAAGCATCATATGATCTGACATTGTGTTGGTTTGGAATGAGGGATGACTGAAATATTTTTTCTGTGTGAACTTATTGTTCAGATAGGTTTCTGTTCCATCAAATATGTAATGATAACCAGAAATTATTTCTCACACAGCGTAAAAGAGTTCCATATTCATAGAATATAAGACTGTGGAAAATGTTTTGAAGAAATAAATCTTTGTTATAAATGGTGGCTTTTTGCAGGTGTCTCATTTATTCTATCATTATTTATGTCAAATTTTGACGAAAGTCATAAACTATTACAAAGGCAGAGTCTCTTTAATATAATTTCATAATTACTTAAATTTCTAATTTTCTAAAAACTCATAGTATTTAAAAACATTTTTTGATTTTTTACAAAAACATTCGGCCACGTTATGGTACTACTTTTAATAAACTTTCCTGTGCTTACAATTTCTTATTTAGTGCGTAAACTAAAATACTAATCTCTAATTAATGAGTTTATGTATATACAAAATTTGTAAAATGATACCAAAATATCCACTGCTTAAAATTAATGGTTACCATTAAAGTATAATATCACAACAATACAAATAAATTATTAACTTTCAGCTAGATTCCTTAGTTCAAATTACTATTGATGTTATATTTTTTTTTAAATATATAGTTGCTTTTCTTAAATAGCAAAGAAATTTTTGAATTTAATTTGAATTTCGTGATCACCACTCTCATTTCATAATTTCAAGTAGTCTTTGTAAATTAGAAACAATTGTAAACTCTAGTAGTTCCTAATTAAGTTTGGCATTGGAAAAAACAGTTTTGGATAAATTTTAATGAACCTTTCTGAGATGAATTTCCTTCTAATAATTTCAGAATTTTGTTTTTAGCAATACTTTAAGCACAATATCTCCTCAACCAATCATATAATTCATATTTAATCATAAACTACGCCAAAACATACATTTAATTCATAGTTTAATAACTGAATATCTTGTAAAACATGCGTGTTACTAAATTAAAGTATTCCAACAATTACGATTTATAATTAATTAAAAGATTATAATATTATGAATATATTTTGTGATTTGAATTTATATATTTTATATAATGATTATGATAATTTTATTAATTTGAATTTATATATTTTATATAATCATATTTTTATATTTAAGTATGATGATAAGTGAAGGTAATTATAAATAATATATTATTATTTCAATACAACTTCAGTGCAAAATTGTGTCCATTTAAATGAACATTTAGCAACCTATGATTTTTAAACAATCTGATATATATAGGATACACAATTACAAAATTTTAATAATAAAAATATTTTCTAAAATTTATTATTTATTGAGGATTTCTTTTGGGATGGAAACGTCACCGTCAATGTTTTGTACATTCATTTCAAATACATAAAATTCCAGTAGTCTTCTGTCACAATATAGAATTTCTAACTTGTTTCTTTATTTTATCATTTACTTTTCACACCCTTAGGCAAAACGTAGCTTTTTCAATGTACTTATTTTCAATTTTCGAGAGAGAAATGTGTCACGATAAAATGGAATCTGAGAACTATATCGTTAAATAAAAGAAAGAAGTCTTTGTCAGGAATAAAAGAACTCTTAAAAGCATTTGTAAGAATTGCCATGGTTGCTTGATCGAGAAACATTTTTACATAAATTTTTATTTTTATCCAACCATAATAATTATAAAAGTTATTCTATATGCTAAATTTATATTATAAAGTTACTTAAAGTTAGGTAACTTTAAAAATGCATATTTCTTATTAATTTATTTTTAGCAGCTCATTTTTTCCTTCTAATTAACTAATATAGTAACAAAATTATTTAAATATTATGCTATAAATATTCAGTTGAGATAAGCAAATTGAATATCTGTGTTAGAAAAATAATAAGTTAGTAAAAGTATTATTATTCTGTCTGACAATTTTTACATAAACTTTAATATAATCTTATTTATAAGCCTTTATTAAAAATTTTAAAGTGCAACATTAATTTTATTTCTCAGTAATTTTAGTTTACAGTATTTTAGTATAAATATTTATCTGTAAAAAATTTCAGGAGGAAGAATGAAGTTAAAATATAATACTATTTATAAATCTAAATATTTTAATAACAAAACTAAATTTTGTTTTAACACAAATAATACATGTTGAGATAGAAACATGATTGTGAGTTTGTTTCAGATCTATATATATTTCGTTTGATAATCTCAGGAACTACAAATATATATAAATTTTAATAGTTAATAATATTCATAAAAAATTACTTTTAATAACACGCGTAAAGATTACCATACTTGATATTACTTAAAGTACTATAATTTGTCTTTTCACCTGAAATAATCAATTAATATGGCTGAAATCCTAACTTTGGTGGCAGAAAATCGATATAAATTCAATTAATCATCCCCACTGTCATTGTGTTAGAACATGAGAGAAAATGTCAGATCTGGATAGAAGATTCATGGCTTAAGGATTCTTTGCAAAACTAATTATACTTTTTCTTAAATATTCTTGAAATTACAAATTAAAAAAAAAGTAAAAATATGTTGCAGTTACAGAAAGAATGTAAAGTATATAATTCCTACATGCATATGAATATAATTTCATGTTTGCACAATGATAATCAATAAAATTCTAATATTTAATACATAGAAGTGATTAATATATTAAATAAAAGAATGTACACATTATATAAAAATATTTACAAATATTTTATTGAAAATATTTAGAACTTAATATGAAACAAAAATATTAATTATTTTTAATATTAAAATAAAACATAAGAAGAATAAGATTGAAAGTAAATTTTCTGATTACTAATAACGGAAGAAAATCACTGATATTTATAGCAATTGATATAAAGATGAATTTGAAGTTTTTTGTATATGTGTGGTTCAAATTTTTAGTCACTTACTTAAGGAAAATATGTTATTTATTTATTTTTTTTTGATTAAAAAAATTTCATTTTTAATGAGCATAAAATTACATCAAATAATGTTTCAGAGGATATGCAAAATTATCATGACAGATTATTGCAAATAAGTTGCGAAATTGTTGAAAAAAAACAGACATTTTAAGAAATATGTTCATTCATTGTCAGAGGAAGTAAATACTGATTTTTCTTTAGCTCATTTATAAATAAACAAAACAAGAAAAAGAGCAAATGTTTTCGCTATTTAAAAGATGCTATCATCACGTACGAAAGAAGAACAGGATTTTGTATTTAACCCCAAAAACCATTGTTATTTCAATTATTTTATTTATATCATTTATATTATGTATTGAAGAATATAGCTGAATTGCAATTATCTTTGCGTTTTCAAATTTTAGCAAGGGAATGTGCATTATTAATCTGAGAGAATTAAGATTAATAATTTGTATTATTAATCTGATAATTACATACACTTTAAAGTCTCAGAACGATAATTAAGCATTATAACCTTTGAAGTTATCATTAACTACACCAAAAAACCTCAGAGTATTTTTATTTTATTCACCTCTTTTGTATTTAATTACCATTTGCCAAATTTATTAACAACTTGATTCTCAGAAATGTTATCAATAATAAAAATATGCAATGAAAACTTATTTCTGTTATGCACTGATCTCTTAGTGCTTTTTATAATGCATTTTTTAGTATTTTAATTAATTTTTTTAAGAAATATACCACATTATTTGTATTTAGTTTTAAAAATGCTAACAGCTGAAATATTTAATATTATTTGATTTTTTAAATTTATTCATGTATATATATTATTAGACTATCTTATTTTGTTAATATATCATCATTTTAGGGGTTACTCTATAAGCATGTACCCTTTTTCCTCCTATGATTTCAATATGAACAGAAACTTTAGAAACTTAGATTTAACGATTTCAGAAGACATGATTAATGATGATACTAATTTATTTCATCAGGTTAATTAGACCAAATTAATGCAAAATGCTTTTTTGAATTTATAATGGGAAACATTCATAATTATGCAACAAGTCAACATTTAAGATTGATGGAATGTTATTAGCGAAACTCTCTATGATATGTTGGTGTAACTTAAAATGAATGTCCTATGGGATGATTGTAATTTATTTGATTCAACTGTGGGAATATTAGACATACTTAGCTAATAATTAGTAAATGATTTATCCTAAAAGAACTATTTTTCACGTGCACTTTCATCTGCCGTTTCACCAAGTTCCATAATTTACATTTAGTGTCACAAAATTATGATTTTAATCATTTTTGAATTCTCTGTTAATATTGGCATAGTTGCCAATAACGTATTAAAATAGTTAAAATTTTTTTTAAAAAATTCAGAAAAGTGTTTTTAGTAATTTGAAGAAGCACGTGTAAGTAACTACATTAATAACTGATAAAAATGTATGTTGACCTACATTATATGCATTTAACTATTAATATATTTACATGAGGTTTCTTTAGGTGCTAAAAAAATTATTAAAAAATATTTTATGTAGCCCAAAGTTTATTCATGCAGTTTCTATACAATAAACTTTATTTTTTATTTAATATAGAAAAGAAAGAACTCATTTATTATATTCTTAAGAATATGGAAATTTTACGGATTTTAATTTTGGAATAAAAATTTGTTGATATTTGTAGATGATTTTGTATTATTTTACTCCTTAACTTGAATTAAGGATTAATATTTTTTATCTAATATACTTACATTAATGATTTGGTTTCATACGATATTATATTTCAAAATTAAAATGAAATGTTCAATGTAGAATAATAATTTATTTAATAAACTAGCTGTACCCGCCCGGCGTTGCCCGTGCATTTAGAAAAGGCAGATAAGTGAATAGCGCAGGAATAGTAGTGTAGGACATGTAGACAGTCTCTCTCTCTCCCCCCCCCTACACACAACATTCCCCGTCGATAAAAAGGAACAATATATCCTAACCATGAGCCATCTGTTAAAAAATTAGTTTAAATGAGAACAGACCTCATATTAGCACATGCTAGGAAACCGTAGTCATGTGGTTATAATCATTGGTCTGAAGTTTAAAGAAAAGTAAAACATAAAAAATTCAAAATCAAAGATAGGAAAGAGTTGAAAGGGAAAGATAGAGAGTACAGTACAGAAAAAATAAAAAGTAACGAAAACATGGATGAAATAAAACATCCTGCTTACAGGAAATTTGGAGTTGAGAACCAATTAAATTTTTAATTTAAGTGTAAGTTAAACTTAGATGACAATGAATTAGAAGAGGAGAGTGTTTGTGTATGTTTGTGGAGCTCGGTCTGGGGTCGCAAGGGACCCTTACCGATTAATGTCTGTTGGTACTGTAGCACTGGGAAGCAACACCATTCGGATTATTGCTCATGCTCTCAAGAGAGCACTAAACAATAACATCATCATTTAAAGCATGACAGTCAGAGTTAGTTTGGGAGAGTGGCAATAATTTTTCTTTAGATTGTCCTTTTCGTTAGAGAGCCTCGGGATAAACTATATTTAATGTTCTTCCATTCGGAGCTAAGATGTGTAGATTATCGACATTACCAACTCTTGAACAACCCACGTACAGTTGACCATGGGAGAAACACGGCTTACGGAGGTCGAGCCCTACAACTTTGAGAGATTGTCCTTGTGCCTTATTAATGCTCATCGCGAAACTCAAACGAACAGGGAATTGTAGACGCTTAAACTGAAACGGGAGATCGGAAGGGATTATAGGAATTCTTGAAATAAACACATCTTCGCCTGCAGCATGTCCGGTCATGATGGTGGCTTCTATAATATTTGGCATCAGTTTCTTGATAGAAAGTCTTGTTCCATTGCAAAGTGCAGGCGGATCCAGATTCCTGAGGAGAATTATCGGTGCTCCAACCTTCAAGTCCAATATGTGGGAGGGTACTCCAGGTGGCTCTAATTTGTTGAGAAACTCTGTCGTATAGTTGACAGCCTCGTCAATATTGCATGTCGTGTCTATAGATTTGTAAATATGAAGAGTTCCGGGTAAGTTCTGTAAAAGTTGCTTGTTGATAACACTGACGGCTTCGTTTGTTGGGGCAAGAATTGCTCTTTCGCACAGCCATGCGTGATCAGTGAAGTGGTGAATCACATTCGGAAACACAGCCTCTTTCAGTTCTTCTTCAGTAGTCACAATCCTTCCAATGCCTTGCATCGCTACATATCCATCTTCATTTTCTGAAGTAAGGGTTCCATTTCCTAGTTTCAGTAGATTATCTGCAAACTGCTGGGCAGAGGGATCACCGTTGAGATGAACTCGCATGTTAGTCGATAATCCAAGTGTTTGAATGCCATTCCAGATGTAAGAATATTTTATGCAGGCCTGCATTTCATCTGCCCTCGTTCCACGTGAAATAACTGGTAGCGTCTGTCGAAAATCGCCTGCCAAAACCATTACGACGCCTCCCATTCTGTCATTGTTCCATCTGAGGTCTTTCATGGTGACATCTAATGCTTCGAATGCGGCTTTGTGGGACATGGTACACTCGTCCCAAACGATGAGCTTGCAATCCTGTAGAACCTTTGCCTTTCCTGAATTCCTTGGGATGTTACACGTTGGAGTCTCTGTGCTTGTCAGATTTAAAGGTAACTTGAACGCCGAGTGAGCAGTCCTACCACCTGTCAAGAGTGTAGCAGCAATGCCGGATGAAGCGACAGCCAGGGCAATCTCACTTCTGTGCCGCACCTTTGCCAAAATAAGGTTGATAAGAAACGTCTTCCCGGTTCCGCCTGGAGCATCCAAAAAGAATATACCCCCTTGCCTATCAAAAACTGCTCTAGTAATCTTGTCAAAGGCTTCTTTTTGGTCTTGGACCAATTTAGGCTCATTCTCCTGTATATAAGCTGCGAGCACATCCATGTTATAACTTCGTTCTCTAATTACTTCACTGGAGATGGCAGAATCGCTGTTTCTGTTAGGTTGGGGAAGTCCAAAGCTTTTCAGGTTCAATCCTCCTAGAGATATTATCTTGTTCTCAATGTAGATTAGGGCTCTGTTAAAGATGTCGTCATTGTAGTCCAGGTCCATATTCTGCTGCTGGATCCTTGCTTGATGCAGTATGTCTTCAGACAGGTTCTCCCTGTGGTTCATCCATAACTGTTCAGGGCCCGACATGGAGCACGTTTGAAGCATTACAGCAAACAGATTACGCATCATCTTGGGTGATCGAGATGCAGCTGCTTCTTCTAACGCCGTGTTCCAGTGTTCGTCATTCTCCAGAAGTCCTTGAAGTTGGCAGGCCTCTTTGAAAGTGTTGCAGACTCTTCCTTGAATGGTTCTCAAATCCGTGAATGATGTTGGGCCTCTAACTTCATGTAGTAATAGGCGAAGGTGGAAGCATTCGGAGTTGTTGGGATGGACGGTGTAGACACGGCCAAGGGCATCAGTAGACCTGATTCCTGTTTCTTCTGGAACAATTTGTCCTTGTTTACGGCGGTTCCAACTCTTGTTCATGCTGTTCCATGTGTAGTACTTTGGAATTTGGTTGTAAAGTAAATTGCGAGCAAAGTTATCTTGGGTGCACAGCTTGAAGAAAGATGTGAGCGTTGTTTCCTGGGGTGCCTGGACCCGTTCAGCAGCATTTTCTTCAGTGAAGTACACTCTCTGGCCATTTTCAAGGTGGACGCTTAGATGAACGACTGTGGGATGACGTTCGTGGATTGGAAAGTTGAGTATTCTCCACACTGCTTCATTGCTGCTAATGTATCTTCCCATCTCATATTGATGAATTTCATTCAGTTCATTGGCTCCACTGGTGACATCAAATACAGCCATGTCGGATCCTTTATTGACATACTTGCATACATACTTTATGGACTTGACAGAATTGCAGTACTCAACGTTGATATGTGCGTTAAAAATTTTGGATAGTAGTGGACAGTAAGGAACGATCCAGGCATTGTCCACCGAAACTTCTGATCCTCGTAGATTGATGCTTGCTGTAAAACCTCCATCTGCAGGGCTTCTACGACGATACAGTGGATATCCGTCTTGTCCCGTCTGCGTCTCTTTCAAGAACTGGCGAGGGTATCGCTTCGTGCAGACTCCATCCTTCATACAAACAGAGCGGGGATTTATGCGTCCGCAGGGGCCATGCACCATTTGTTTCGTGACCGTGGTAAAGAGGTCTGGGTCTTCTTCTGGATCCGGGATTTCTGCGCTGATGAAATCATCGACCCTATGGACGTGCAAGGTGTCTTTCAGCCAAACCAGAATGTGGGCGTGAGGAAGTCCTCTCTTCTGCCACTCTATCGTGTACATGTAACATCGAGTATCACCAAAAATCTTCGCCTTTGTGATAAGACTGATGAGTGCCTTTTGCTTGAGATGAAAGACTCTTGCCAACAAATCATGGCGATCCTGGGGCTTTTGTCCATCGAAAAGTTCTTCTTGTATCTCTTTCCAGTTGGGGTTGCAGGTGCAGGTGATGAAAAGGTCCGGTCTACCGTAGTTTCGCACATAGGTCATCGCATCTTGGGTCCTTTCGTGCATGTACCTGGGCCCCCCTGTAAAGCTGGACGGTAAAATAACTAACTGTCCCATGTCAGCAACATTTCCATCATTCATAACGGCATCCCTCAAATGGGCATATTGTTCCACTCTCAACGTCTTCTGGTTCAATCGAATGTATCGCAGCCTTTCGGATTCAATCTTGGCATACATGTCCACAATAAACTGATGAAACAGGTCTTTGCTTCGCAGTAAAATGTTGAATGTTGAGGAGCGCATCATGATCCTGTAAGCGTAAAAGTCCATTGCAGAAATCTTCTTTGTTTGTGGCATTCCCGTAGTTGGATTTGTTTGGCGCAAATCAAAATGATAACCATCTTCCCCCTGCCAAAAGAGAAGTGGGTACTGTAGTGCATCGTAAGACCTGTGGGTATCGGCAATTCTTCTGATGGTGCCACTCCTTTCTTCTAAAACTATGTCTCTTGCCCCATGCTGTTCTCCAACCATTATTACAGCCACTTCTGATGATGTCGGAGCGTTGAACCGCCTTTCATGCTCACCGCGTGGGGTTTTGTCGGCTAAAATAAGGAGTTTTAATTTAGGACTGATCTTTTCCATGGCCGATTTGAAGCTTTGGACGTAGGAGTTTTCATGATGAAGCATATATTGCAACTGAAGTACTATGTCCTCTCTGGTTTCTGGAACATTCCTACAACGTTTCTGCGCCTGTTCTGTTCTGTTGGCAACGAAATAAACTTGCATAAATTTGGGCTCTTCATTTGGTAGGGGATGTAGACTGCCAATGCGATGATAAACTTGACCCTGAACTTTAAATGTTGGCATGTATCCAGGCTCTCTAATTTCTTTTGTTGTGCCGAAAGAGGTCATTTGGAAACAGGAATTGTAGCGTCTGATATTAGCTTGGAAGTGTTTGTCCTGTGAAGACTGGCCAATGAGGAAAGTGCGTAGGGGCTCAGGAGGATCTATTAACGGTGATAATCGAACTTTTCCTCCACTGCAGCACATACCTGGGGCTTCACCTTTCCATTTCTTCGCCTCACAGTGTTGGCAAGTTTGCGACATTGAGCCGATGAGACACGAAGGATGAGTCGCATAATCAGATGATGGTTCATAATCGAATGCCGCATTTTCTAAATGCCTCCAGAGACGCATTCGAGCAGTAGTTGTTGCAATTGTAACTCTCTGCAGTCTTGAGTTTCTCTCTGGGGTGTTTTCTTCTTCTCTTCTTCTTTGA
>JAPDSC010037859.1:0-11545 GCA_026290005.1 Latrodectus geometricus
GAGAACCGGTTTCTGAACTCATCCGCTCACCTCGTCGGGGAATAACGTGAACTGCTCTGTTGTTCCGAGGAGATCAGTGTTGCCAATGTTCAGGTTGAAAGATTTTTTAGCTGCTGCTACCAACTTCCGAGCAAAAGTGTTTCACCACATTACTCCCCCCCCCCAAGTGCCTAAGGCACGAGGAGTTAGAGATATCGTGGGTTGAAACGAACTCTTCTGCCGGATCGCATAGTTTGCACTGGGGCATCTTCGCTTACAGCAGTGTCTTTAATCACAGGAACAGATGTCACTTTCGGGGAAGCTTGGGTAGCACTGGGAACAGGAACTGAAGATTCAGGGGTTTCAGACATTAAAAATGCTGGTTTTAGACAGTCAACATTGATAACGGATTCTTTTCCTTTAATGAGGAGAGTGTAACTAAGCCGTTTAAGCACTTGTTAAGGACCATCATATGGACGAGTCAACGGAGGTTTTACTGCATCCTGCCTCACAAACACATGAGAGCACAAATCCAAAGCTGGATGCACGAAATACTTGGGATTGATATGAGCTGAAGTGGGCACTGGTGCAACATTTCTCATAGTCTTGCACAGCTTTTGTAAGAAGGAAGCTGGATCCAGGAAAGTAGAGACACTTGTTGGCTGAAAGAAATCTGCAGGCAGCCGAATTGTTGTACCATAAAGCATCTCGGCACAGGTACCACCAAGGTCTTCCTTGTAGGTCGAAGACCTAGCAACGTAATGGGCAGGCTTGATGTCCACTGGACGTCATTGTGGCACATTAACGATTGTTTTAATGAGCGGTGAAACCTCTCAATTAATCCATTTCCGGCAGGATTGTATGGAGTTGTCCGAATTCGGTGAATGCCAAGGATTTTTTTGAGATTCGTGAATAAGTTCGACTAGAACTGACGACCTTGATCGGTTGTTATGGTGGTAGGTATTCCAAATCTTCCTATCCAATGGGTAACAAAAGTTTGGGCGATGGTTTACGCGGAAATGTCACGGATCGGAATTGCTTCCGGCCAGCGAGAGAATCTGTCCATCATTGTTAAAAGATAAGAATATGCTTCCGACGGGGTAAAGGTCCGACAATGTTCAGGTGCATATGTTGAAAGCGTTGTAAGGGGACAGCAAAGACTTGCAAAGGGCTATGGTTGTGTCTGGAAACTTTTGACTTCTGGCAATCAGTGCATGCGCGAGTCCATGCAACGCAGTCTTTTGAAATTGAAGGCCAGACGAAACGAGAGAGAATCAATCTTTTAGTTGCTCGTACTCCTGGGTGGGAAAGTCCATAGAGGGAGTCAAACAGAGTTTTTCGGAGTGGAGAGGGAACGAAAGGACGGATTCGATCGTTAGTTACATCACAGAATAACTTAAGTCCTGGGGATAGTTCAATCTTCTGCAGCTTTAAAGAACTACCTGAAGTTGATAGTAATTGAGTGAGTTCTGCATCATTTTCCTGGATTTCAGCTAAACGTGTGAAATCGGTGGCGTTATTACTATTAATAGCTAAAATTCTCGATAAGGCGTCGGCAACTGGATGGTTTGATCCAAAAACATGTTGAATGTCAGTGCTGAATTGAGCAATAAAATTCATACGCCGAATTTGTCTAGGAGATGCAGAATCGGAATTTTTCTTAAACAAATATGTAAGTAGACGATGATCAGTAAATATAGAAAAGGTTTGTCCCTCAAGGTCGTGCTGAAAATGTTTTACAGCAGAATAGATAGCCAATAATTCTCTATCATATGTGCTGTACTTGGTTTCAGCTGGTGTCAGTTTCTTGGAGTAAAAAGCTAAAGGTTGTAAGCCATTGGTATTTTGGGAGTACAATACTGCTCCTATGGCGATATCGGAAGCATCTACCATTAATGATAGCTGCTGATCAGGGGAACGGAAACCAAGGGTGACTGCATTCATTAAATCACTTTTGCATTTTTCAAACGCGGAAGTTGTTTCATCTGTCCAAAGAACAGGTCGTTTGTCATTCTTTTTAGAGTTTTTTAGAAGTGAATGAAGTGGGGCTTGAGTAGCTGCGGCCTTAGGCAAGAAACGACGATAAAAGTTTAACATAGCTAAAAATCTTTTAAGGGCAGACAGTGTTTCAGGCTTAAGGAAGGTAGAAATTACTGCTGACTTTTCGGGGAGAGGGCTTACACCAGTGGAGGTTATTAAGCAACCAAGAAATGAGACTGATGTTTTTCCAAGAATACATTTAGAGGGGTTCAATTTTAATCCGTATTCGCGGAGTTTATCAAAAATGATACGAAGGTGTTTAATATGTTCTTCGGTTGCCGATGCAATAAGGAGATCATCGAAGTAAGGGACGCAAAAATCCAATCCGTAAAGCACTTGATGTATGAATCTTTGGAAAGTTTGACCGGCGTTACGAAGTCCAAATAGCATTTTAAGGTATTCGAACAAACCAAATGGGGTGGTTACAGCAGTTTTCGGTACGTCCTCAGGATTGACAGGAATCTGGTGATACGCTCTTGCCAGGTCGAAAGTAGAAAAAATATTTTTGCTGAAAAAAACCCGTGTACAATCCTGAATATGGGGTACAGGATACCTATCAGGAGTTGTCACAGCGTTCAAACGACGATAGTCGCCACAAGGGTGCCAATCACCGTTAGATTTGCGGACCATGTGGAGGGGACTGGCCCAAGGGCTTTTGGACGGTCGAATAATTCCCTGAGACATTAGGTATTCGAACTCTAAACGCGCTGCTTTGAGTAATTCTTGAGCCAAACGGCGAGGTTTGGAAAATACAAGGGGTTCCTTAGTTTCAATGTGATGGAAAATTTCCTAAGTTTTAAGGTCATTTGTTACTAAAGAAGGGTTTGTAAGCTCAGGATACTCAGCGAGTAATTTTTCATATCTGGAATCGCCGATAAGTACGGATATGTTGGAATCTAGGGGAACATTGTTGAAAGATATGCCGTTTGACGAGAGAGATGTCCGAGAGTCGATCAGACGGTTATTTTTGACATCGACAAGTAACTCAAAATGTTTAAGAAAATCAACACCTATAATTGGTTGGCTTACGTCAGCAATGACGAATAACCACGAAAATTTTCGGCGGAGATTTAAATCAATAATGAGGCGCTTGTTGCCAAAAGTAGAAATTTTAGTGCCATTTGCTGCATATAAGGCTAAATTTTCAGAGGGTGTGGTTTTTGGAGCATAATTTTTAGGCAAAACAGATATGTCGGCTCCTGTGTCAATTAGAAAATTTAATTTTGAAGACGGGTCGGCCAAAAGAATACGATTTACTTGGCGATCGCTAGATTCACCAGTGAGCGATCGTCCGTTTAGTTTCCCGACTGACGAAAAGAACATGGCGCTTGGCACTTTCATGCTTGATCACCGAAATTGACTTGTAAAAAACAAAGTTCATTCGTACGTTCCTTGTAGTGACTGAAGTTTGTGCGAGAGCGGGAACTATTGCGAGATATGCTGCGTTGAAATGATCGGTGGAAATTACACCTAGGGCTACGGGAACTACGTTCCAGCGTGACGCTTAATTCGTTAACTTGTTGAGTTAACTGCGCTATCTGGAGTTCCAAGCGAGCCATGATAGAATTTACAAACGAAGGGATAGCTAGATCGCTTATTTTGTCAGCTACTGCGGCTATTTCATTCAAATCATCCTCGCTGAAAGCGGCTAAAATAGTCTGCGTGTTATATAGCATCCTCGTGAGCCATAACGAGTGTAAAAACGCTTCACCTACGGATCTCCAGCTAACGAATTAGTAATTGGGAGCATGCGATTTGGTAATTGGGAGGGTCTTTGGTCACCGAGTTCTACTCCCTGCAATAAGGCTCGAATTATAGATGCTTCACATTCGGAATGAACAGAAATTAGGCGTTTTTTTAAGGCATCGTATTTTTCGGTAGTAGGTGGTTTCTCTAAAATGTCGCGTACCGAATTTAGTATATCGGGATCTAAGCAGGAGACAACATGATTGAATTTTATTAGATCGGACGTTATATTCGCCAGAAAAATTTGCGATTCCAAACTAATAAACCACAGGGAAGGGTTAGTTTTCCAGAAAGGCGGTATTTTTTACCGAAACGTGTGCAACTTGCGAAGGTGTGTCTTCGGAGGGAGAATTTTGAGTGACGGAAAAATCATCAGATAAAGGCATGGTCAAAATTCAAGTGAGTCTTTCAAATTCAAGTGAGGCTTGAAGAATTAGCGTGTTCAAATCACGTCCGGGTAACCAGATATGGGGTGCAGGTTAATCGTTTATTAAATAATAGCAAGGCACACCATATATTGTAACTTAACTAAATTTTATTACTAAATTTTAAGAAATGCCAAAAGCCCCTATTACATTAGAGTTGCCGATATTTCAGTTTGAGCAACTCTTCATAGACTTAACATTACGTGACGTCACAGCTCGATTTTGGGCAACTCGGACACGTCGTCCAATGATATTTCAGATTTTTTTTTTTTTACAGCTGCGCATTTGAAATTTGATCATTGCCAAGTCTTCGCCAAATTTTATGCCAAATGAAAGTTATTGGCGTTATGAATTGCCGAAAATGAGCAATTTTTTTTGTGCATGCAGCAGCAATTTGAGCAATTCGTATCGCCAATAGATGATTAACGGAACTGGTGTTGTATTTTACTTTCGCCAAGTGGAAATAATAAGATGTCAAGAAGTAACCTGTTTTCATTATTGTTAATGAGTGCATGTGATAAATATATATACTTGAAAATGGTCAATATCTGTGTTGAATGGACAAAAGAAATGGAAATTGATTTTATTGAAATGATAAGAGTAAAGCTTCATATATGGGATATTTCAGATTCCCAATATAAATTAACTAAATTAAAACAAAGGACGTATGATGAAATAGCGTCCGAATTAAAGTTAAAATATCATCGTTATAAAGATGTGTTTACACGTGATAAGAATTTTTACCTGTGTTGTTTGAATGATCTCTTTATTTTATTAAAACTATAAATAAATATTATGTTTTCAAAATACCAGTTTTGTTTTAGGTCTTGATAATATTATTTATTTTATGAAATTAACACAAAAGTTTAAAGTTTTAAGAAATTTTTTAACCAGATATTTTTCCTTTTCACATCGACAAAGATTAGCTCTCATCATTCTAAACGTGAAGCTTCAAACGCTAAAATTGAGTGAAACAATAGCAAGATGGCTTAATGTAAACAAAATTTGGTTACAAATTAAATTCCCAAATAAGAATTCATCATGAAATCTGGACACCTACAGAGTAAAATATGGCAACCTTAAAAATGTTGGCCAGAAAAGCGATCTGTTATTAAATCTAGTAAAACAGCTATTTACTTATAGCAAACCTAATAGAAATCTCGAACATTCATTGGACGATGAGCTAGAATTGCCGAAAATCGAGCTGTGACGTCACGTAATATTAAGTCTATGGGAGTTGCTCAAAATGAAATATCGGCAACTCTAATGTAATAGGGGCTTTATAAGATATAATTCTGCTGTTTTCCTTAGATTTTAAAAAAATTTTCTTAGATTTAAAAAAACCTGTAAGTTTACCTGGATATTTACAATTCTCAATAAATCTAAGAACAAAACAAAGAATACGTAATATAGTATAATAATTACTAACAACAGTTAACATATAAGAAAAAATTGTTTCGTGATTTTTTGAAGTTGAATTTAAGTTAACATTATTGAGATTCTTAAGTTCAGTAACATAATCTTCTTCAGATATTTCAACAATTTTTATATTATCAGTTGATTTTAAAAATTCTGGACCATTCCACCATAAAGAATTATTTAATAAAATTTCAATGTTACAACCTCGTGAAATACAATCTGCAGGATTTTCCTTGCCCGTGCAGTAAGATCTTGACCGGGCAAGAGCAAGGATCTGTAATAGTTAAGATTTCATTTACTCTATTTTGAACAAAGGTTTTCCAGGGTTTGCAAGATCCCTTTATCCAGTACAAAACAATTTTTGAATCGGTCCAAAGAAAAATATTGTTAAATATTACTTTGTTTAGAGTCAATTAAAGTCTTAATTTTACTCGTCAGGTGAGCAGCTAATAAAGCTCCTAAGAGCTCTAATCTGGGAAGGGTTACCTTTCCGATTTGAGCAACTCTGCATTTCGATGTTATCAGGTTCACGGATGTCTTGTCTTGTGCCTTTATCCTCAGGTAGACTGCAGCTCCATACACCTTTTGGCTGGCATCGCAGAAGGCATGAATTTCGGTGACATCATCACAGTCTTCAGTAGTATCTAGGACCAGTCTTGGAACTTGAATCTGTTTCAGAGAAGGAATCTCAGAGCACCACTGCAACCATAGTCTTTCAACCTCGGCTGGTAAGGCATTATCCCATGGTAGTTTCAGTTGCCATAGTGTCTGCTGCAAGCATTTTGCACGAATGCTGAAAGGAGTAATAAATCCAAGGGGATCGAAGATTTTTCCAACAGTTTTCAGGATAATTCATTTGGTTGGTTTATCTGAGATGCTCATTTTTGGAAAATTTTGTATGTAAAATGTGTCTAATACAAAATTCCAGTCAATTCCGAGCACTTTGGTCGAGTCAGTTGTCACATAATCTGTTGAAATTAATGGATGTAGATCAAAATGTTCCCTTTTCCAATGTTCATATAGTTCTTTACTGTTGGATAACCATTTCCTGAGTGACATTTTAGCAACGCCCATGATATCTTTTGTTTGACGAGAGAAATTTAAAGTTTCTTCAATGTTATCTCCACCAGCAATTAAATTGTCTACGTAGAAGCATTTGTCAAGTAGTTGAACAGTCTCAGAATATTTTTCAGTAAACTGTGAAATATGGTGTTTTATTGTAGCAGAAAGTAAAAATGGACTTGAATTCAGTCCTAAAATTACACGCTTGAAACGATAAACTTGGATATTTGGTTGACAATCAATCAGTTGTTTTTCGAACCACAAGAAGCGAACTGCATCCTTTTGATCTTCTGCAATAGCTATTTGAAGAAATGCCTTTTCTATGTCAGCTACGACGGCTATTTTCGATAGTCTGAACTTAACTAACAATTCAAGTAAATTTGGATATAAGTTAAGTCCTGTGTATAAACAATCATTTAGAGAAAGCCTATTGTTTAGATGTGAACTTGCATCAAACACTATTCTAGTTTTAGTGGTCAAACTTTCTTCTTTTATTATAGCTGTGTGAGGTAAGTAGTAAGTTGGTCGATCGAGAGGTTCACTTTCTTCCTCACTCTCTTCCCTTTCGATGATACCTAATCGTAAATATTCCTCAATAATCTCTTTATATCGTAAATACAGCTCTGGTTTACAATTAAGCTTCTTTATTAAGTTAAAAAGACGTCGTTTAGCTACAGGATAATTGTGTAATTCTTTCCAATCTTTCCTCCATGGAAATTTAACTACATAACGACCATCTTCAAAACAGACTGTTTTTTTTGTAAATTTCCATTGCATTATCTTTATCACGTGTAATGGGGTCATCTTTTATTCCCCAAGATTCAAGATCAAAAAATTGTTTAATATTATCTTCTATTGATTGAAACTCATTAACTAAATTACAAATATTTTTGTTGCATGGTTGAATTTCGCTTAATTTACCGGTTACTATCCATCCGAATTTTGAGTTTTGTAAAATTAAATTTTCATTAATGTGATAATTCTCAGGTAATATCATTTTAAAAAATAAAGCTGCATTTATCATGCATGTATTTTACACGGATGGTAAAATGTCGGATCTGCTAATTGTATAAATTCTGGGAATTCAATACTCAAAATATCTAAATTTGTACAAGGTGTTAATCCGGTTATATTTTTTACGATAAGAAATTCCACTTCCTCTTCAAAGGAATTCGAATTGTTAGAAATAGTAGCCTTCAATTTGTTTTTTATATTTTGAACAGAACCATTCAACATATTCACTGAAGTATTTATTTTTTCCTTTTTTATTCCTACGGCGTCGGCCAATTCGTGAGTCATAGCGCATATACTGCTACAACTATCTAATAAACACCTCGTTTTTATGAACCCGCCATCTGCCCTTCTAAAATGAATAACAGCAGATGCTAAGAGGACTGATTTATTATTGCTTACATTCTCAAATGGGAGATGAGAAACCATCGACTTGTTGCTTTCTGCAAAATACGAATTCTCATATTTCCTTCCAATGAACGAAGTGGTATTCTTATTTGAGTCAAGGCCAACCGATTTCTGTTCACTGCATAATAAACGAGTGTGTATTTTTCCACATGGACTTGTATAGTTAGTATTACATTGTCCTTTTTTATGATATTTTAAACATCGGGTGCAAATATTATTATCTTTAACAAATTGGATTCTTTCATCAATTGTCATTTTAAGAAATTTTGGACATTAAAATATTGGATGAAAGAATTCCGAATTACATACAGAACATTTTATTTTATTTTCTTCATTTTTTGAAACTAAAGTTATTTCTTTTCAGATTAGTGTGACTTTTAATAATAAATTTATTCTTACTGCTCCGAGAAATGTTTTCTAACATTATACTTCTTTTTTCTAAATAAATAAGCAGTTCGTTAAATTTGGGAACTTCCGTACTTAATAAAGTTCGAAATTTCGTCTAGATTCTTTATCAAGACTATCTAGAACAATATTAGTCAACATTATCTCTGAAAGCGCATCTAGTTCAAATCCTAATGTTTTTAAGGACCTTTGTGGTCAGAGGCGGAATGATCTCATCTACATAGAGGGCGCTTCGGGTTTCTACGCTTGCGCTAACAGATGTCTTGATGGTATGGAGTACCTGGCGTTCGCCATATGAACGTTCAACGTGAATCGAAACTGCAAGCTAAATTTGGACACATGGAAAAACAACACAAGCTCACTGTGATATTGTCCTCATTGTATGCTCTCTATACCAGCCTAAGCGCTGGAGAGAGTGAGTTACCGTGAGTGAACCACATGACTGGCCTGCAAACATATAGACAATGCTGTCCCAAGCAACTGTACACAGTTTATTTTGAAACGTCGTACACGTAGCTGAAACGACAGGTCTGCTGTGTTCCGTCCCACCCTTTTTTTTGCAATTACTGCCAAATAATGATCATCATTCGAAGGTAGCCTATTTTGTCATGTCTACTGTCATTTAAAGATGACACTATGTGATTCTGAGTGCCTTGACTACTGCCATCGTCGTACGCCCACATTCCATGCAGCCTATATTAATATAGGCCACCACGTAAAATATCCACATGCGTCCCCTGTATCATACCTGTGCGGGCGTGGTATTTACCATTTGTGAACACGTTTCCTTTCTTGCTACATGTTCCTAAATAACTCTCTCTTACGCTCTAGTCATTTAGGAGTGCATGATCATGTAAATTTCTTTATTGCTTGACCATGTGTGTGATATTTCTACAGGGTGCATTTTTCCTTTCAATTTCCGTGTGTTCCTGGACTATCATCAACTTATGATCACGTGTGTATTTTTACATTAGTAAATATCAATATTGAAATTCGAAACATATTTTTCCAAAAGTGTCACTGTAGCCTGTATACACAACGTCATGGTTATGTCGGAAAAGTTTCTTTGAAGCCTAGATAAGATGAAGATCACTATGTAAATAATGGGGACTGGTTAGCTCCAGTTTGTAAGTTATTAGAACCTATTTTTAAGGTAATAGGGGCAAGTCACATTTGTTATTCATCTGTAAACGCAAAAAACAGAATTCACGGCTTTATACCCTCCTCTTTCTACATGATCACTATCAAGTTTATGGGTTTTTTTTTTTTTTTTGAAAAATTTACTAAGTTTTCTAATTTTTGAAAAATATTATTTTTGTTCACTACAATGCATGCGTTTATATATTTCCTATTTTGCTTACGATAGTAAAAATGTGTAGTTAAATAAAGAATCCAGACTTCAGTATTTTAAAATCTTAACGAATGTTAATTTTCAAACTTACACATCTATTTAGTTCGTTTTTAGCTAATTAATACACGAGACCTTATTTCACATTTTGTAAAACAGTGTTTTGAACAAATCTGAATAAATAATGAATACCGTTATTTTTCCAAACAGGAATTTAACCTCAAAAGCAATATATAATTTTCACTGAAAGCTATCGCCCGCAAAAGCTGGTACGCTACTCGTTGAAGCAAAATTAAAGTCAGAAAATGGAGTAAGAGTTAAATTGTTAATGTATATAGCTTAGAATATTTCACTATGCAATACTTTATTTTCCCTCAAGATATTTATTGCAAAAACTAATAAATTAAACATTATATCGCTTTGATTTTTATGTCAATTTTTTGTCAAATAATTTGTATAAATAAACTTGATTAAAATTATTTGTTAAAATCACATAATCGAAAAAAATTTGAAAACTTCTAAATGAGAAAATATGAAAAATTTTCTACTGAAAATAATGATTCTCAATCATTTTTAAATCTTCGTATTAAAAATAATGATTGCGCTTTTAAAAGTTCTAAAATTATTTTTCTGTTGTCATATAGGTGTATGGAAAATCATGTTAAAAAAGGCTTTATTTTCCTTCCTCAGGGGTATTTTTGTTTTATTTAAAGATAGTTTCCCACACCCGATTTAATCAGTCAAAAGTGCTCCCAATACAAAACTTTTTTTATTAAAATATTAATTTTAAACTTTTTTGAATTCCCACATAAAAAAACTGATTATTATTGATAGTTAAATTGCCAAATCGTAACTCTATTTGAACGATGCTTTCCAAATCTTAATTTTGATGCCCTATCTGTATTGAAATTGAAAATAATATTAGGAAAGAATGTGAATATTTTAAAATGAAACTCCAAAATTATTTTTGCTAATTAACTAAAATTTCTGATAAATTTGTAATCATTTCTGATACAACAATAAAATTTAAAATTTGTAAAATATAGACTTGATTCTTCTCATTGTTGGGAACTAAACATTGGGGATTTCACGTTAGGCTGACTTCGTAACTGGTACTTATGCTTTGCACCTCAAGGTCCTCGATCAAGAAAACAGATATGGACACAGTAGGCCAGTATCCCATGTGAGATACTAAGCCACTTTTAGTTTTATATATATTACAAAGTTCAAATTCCTTAAGACTTGTATTATTAAGTGAATTACTAAACTTTTTTTATATTTTGATTTTATCACCCTTGTAACACACTTAAAGAAAATCGAAAATATGGCGGTAATTCTACCAATATGGCATCTGAAATCATCAAGTGTAACAGCTTTTTCATTCCAAATTAATCCTCCTCTAAATCAGTAATACCCAATTCCCGATTTGCGGATCAAATGGTATTGGGCCACCCGAGGAAAGTTAGTGGTATTTTATTTACTGAGGTGTATTTCTTTCGAGTTTGCACGACTTTTTGGAGTATTAGCAAATTCGTGGCTTCAACGTAATTGTAATCATATTTGGTGTATTTTGAGATTGTTTTTATTTGATACAAACCTAAATGTTTATCTGTAAAAGGGCCAGTGACGTTAAATAGTAAGGTGGATGTAAAAATTTAAACAAATTTGGAAAACATAAGCAAATATTTTTAGAATACAAAAG
>JAPDSC010037866.1:0-13376 GCA_026290005.1 Latrodectus geometricus
GATCTCTAAAGAATTAACATATATATATTAGGTTGGGGAAAAAGTAATCCATTATTTTTTCGGTAGACGTCTGTAGTGATCGATATCTCGTGAGGTATCTATCAAACAATTTCAGATTTATGCTCGTTGGAAAGGTGACATTTGACACAAAAATATTCTCTTGCGGTTTTTTGTTTGATTAATTCAGTTATGAGTACAAGGTTTTAAAAATAGAAGACAACAAACAGAAAATTCGATACATTTTAATTTTTCTTTTATAATGGCGAAAAAGCTAACCAGGTGGCTAAAATTGTTAAAGGTGTTTATCGTCCTATATATGACTGTAACAACCAGTTACGCACAATTTTGGTTTCGTCGATTCCGTTTGGGTATTTGGATGCTAAAGATGCACCTAGCATGGATACAACATCGTCGAGAATGTCTATAAAATATCAAAAATTATCAAACTTGACAGCATGTCAGCAGTCGTAGCTTCGCACAAGACCTAAAAATCTACATGAAAACTGTTTTAAACCTTTTTACAAAGCGAATCTGAAAGAAGTTACAAAAAGTTCACTTAAAAATAATGGATTTCTTTTTCCCCAAACTAATATATATATATATATATATATATATATAAAAAGAGAGGAATCATGTTTGGAAAAATAATTTATAACTGAATCTTCTTTTTGTATAGCTCAAATTGTAAGAATTTCGTGGTTTGATGGTAGTACACTCTTCAGAGAAAAATGACCCGAATTCAATTCGAGCCATTGTTAAATATTGAAGATTGATGTTTCATTTTTGCTTTCAGCATGCATGTTCGCTGTGATGAGAGAGTTTTTGAGTTTTCCAGGTTTCTTTCCCCGCACATATATATATATATATATATATATATATATATATATATATATTTATAAAAATACCTACCACATGTCTTCGACGGAGTGTCAAAATGGTAAGGAACGACACAGAAATGTGGCAAAATATAAATGAGAGGGAAAAAGTGCAAAAAACCTTTCATGGTACCACAAAATTTTCATCATGACGATATTTGCAAACTTTGAGAAAAAAATTGTGTCACTTGAACTACATATTATAATTTATCCCGTGAGTAAGAGAGGACAAGTCCTAATTCTATATGTATATCGGGGGTGGCCAAGACATCGACCGCGGTCGACTGGTAGACTGCCAAGATATTTTAGGTAGTCCACGCGACCATTCCGGTAATGACCTCGGATATTAACAATTTAATTTATGACTTATCACATAGAATCAATGAATTATTTAAAATAAAAACTTACTACAGTCTACGCATTATAACCCAAAACAAACTGTGCAAAGATTTACAATTTAAAACCGAAAACGGACATGATGAACGTTCGAAAAAACTATAAAAAGGTATGCATCTCAATTAAGAAAACATGAATTGAGAAACTTCAAAAGCATGGAGGAAAAGTGCATCCATAATCCAAAACGAGACATCGAAGATTTCGCTTAATACTTACTTGTTTTGTTTGAAGAATTTGAAAGAAGATTCGTTGACTTAATTAGGTTGGAAAAAATACTCAATTTAATATTTCCATTTAATGAAAATGTCAACTTAGATGGAGTATCTGAAAAAATAGGATATTTAATAGATATCACATCAGTCACGGTAAACTATAATTAAGAAATTATTAAAGTTTGGCCACTCCTGATGTATATATATAAGTATAAATTGATTTAACATAACAAACAATGTAATATGAAGTGGAGATATGATTTCTGAAATGGGGAGTCAGATATCACACATTGATAGTTATTGATTTCTGGGATGCAACTTATGTAAAAAAAAACAAAATAATAAATTTAATATTTTTACTAAATTATTGAAGTAATTGATGTAAAATTGTAAGTTTAATGCCAACAAACTAATAATTAAACATTCAAAATATTCTTAAATAAATCTATAAACACGCCTTATTTTGTATCACTTAACTTTAAAAAAAATTCCAAATCTTAGGATACTGAAAATGCTTTTATTCTGTTATTAAAGACTTTCTCACCTTCGGTTATCGGAGTTCAAAAAGTTATTAATAAATTTGACGGCTATATGGACATTTATATTAGGTTGGGGAAAAAGAAATCCATTATTTTTACGTGAACGTTTTATAACTTCTTTCAGATTCGCTATGTAAAAAGGTTTAAAACAGTTTTCATGTAGATTTTTAGGTCTTGTGCAAAGCTACGACTGCTGACATGCTGTCAAGTTTGATAATTTTTGATATTTTATAGACATTCTCGACGGTGTAGTATCCATGCGAGGTGCATCTTTAGCATCCAAATACCCAAACGGAATCGACTAAACCAAAATTGTGCGTAACTGATTGTTACAGTCATATATAGGACGATAAACACCTTTCAAATTTTAGCCACCTGGCTATCTTTTTCGCCGATACAAGAGAAAAACGAAAATGTATCGAATTTTCTGTTTGTTGTCTTCTATTTTTAAAACCTTGTACTCGTAACTGAATTAATCAAACAAAAAACCACAAGAGAATATTTTAGTGTCAAATGTCACCTTTTCAATGAGCAAATATTTGAAATTGTTTGATATATACCTCACGAGACTACATCTCTATACTATCAATCACTACCGACGTCTACCGAAAAAATAATGGATAACTTTTTCCCCAAACTAATATTTAGAAGTTTTCAAAAGGTTATTTCTCGAACCTGGTTAATGGAATAAAAATCTCCAATCTTCAAGTCCTTCTGTTTTGGTCTTAATACTTAAAAAAAACTTAAATTTTAAGTGTCAGTAAAAACTTTTTTTTAGGTTTAAAAACTTTTTTTTAGGTTTAGGTTTTTTTCATTTGTCTTCATTTACATTTTCTATTACTTTAATTCCTGTTTTTTTACTGCTAACAAGAAGATATATTTTTAAATTTAATTTAAGTGTGTGTATCAAATTGAATGAAAATATTTACTATATTTAATTTTATACACATAAATTAAAATATTTTTATTTTATTTATTTATTTATTTATTTTATTTATTTATTTATTTTTTTTTGCAGCTATCCGCAACTTTACATATGTCAAAAGGGCAACTTTCACTAAAATCGGGTAAGTGTTTCTTTAATGTTACATTTCTGTCAATCGTACTTTCTTGTATTTCCAGTCTGCATTAGTGATAATATGTTTTGATACAACCACTCCCGCGTACTATACTGATTTGAGCATGAAAATGTATTTAATATATAATTTCTTTTATTCAATTTCAAGAAGCAAACGTACATATTTTTATGATTAATATTTAACATATTTTTATTTTTAACGTAATTAAATTTTAACATATTTTTATGATATTTTTAAATAAGTAAAATATGTAAAATGCGTTTAAATGCTGAAAATGATATTTTCCTGATAAAAATATTTATGCTTTGCAAAATACAATACTCAAAAACAATTTGGAAAAAGCACTTTATTTTTCTCAGTTGAAGTAGCAAGTGTTTTTAATTTGCGAAAAAGTAATATGTTATGATAATTACAAATATCATATACAAACAACAAGAATGAAAGATGTATGCATTTTTCTTTCTTCTGCAAAAGAAGAAAATCTTTCTTTTAAACATTCAAAAATATGTAACTATCATATTTACAATATTTTATTACGGAAATAAAACATTATAAATTTGATTGTTTAAGAAAAATTCATTCCATTTTAAGTAACAAATTTATCTCTAGTTTTAAATGCAGGCTCTGTTTACATGAAAATATATTCAATTTAATAACATTATTTCTTAAGCCGCATGCTTGAATAGTTACTTTGTAATGTGATTTTTTAAACTGCAGAATAAAAAAGTAACAATCCAAGCTTTAAGAAATAAAAACAAGTATTAGTGTTCTCTAAATTTATGAAGAAGGTTGTTAAACTTCTATAATTATGTTGTTAAACTGTTATATTATAATTATAGGTTAGACTATACTTTAGGGTGCCCCTTTGATTCTCGCCAAGTTGTCATCGCGATTGATCGCCAAGCTGGGCAAAACTGAATCGTGTTCTGATTGGTTTAGATCCAGTCGAGGCTCTGATTGGTTTATCGTTTTTAGAATTTTGAAAAAACAACGGACGTTGCGTTATTTTTGAATGTTCAACCATACCTGTTAGCACAGTAATCGGCGCGAACAGGAATGGTGCCAAAATAAAAAAAACACCAAGTTCGCCAAAGGGCACCCTAAAGTATAGTTTTACTTAATTATGAACAATATTAACAAGCTGATAAATTTATAGAAAATATTTGTTAATTGTTACGTCTAACAATAATATTCAAAATTATTATAATTTGAATTAATTACATATTTAAAAATTTTTAAGCAAATTTAGAGAGTAGTAAATTTTGCTTGGAAACAATGGAGATAATATTAATCAAGACATGTCTGCGCTTTTAATATCGGTACTATCTGTGATATAATTATCCTTTTTTCTTAAGAAACATTTTGAAAAACATGAACTCTACTGTAAGCATCATATCCGCTGAGCTATAGAAGAATGACGTCGGCACTCACAAAAGAAGAGGCTTGTCTGATTCTTTCTGTTGATTTTCGCCAATTATCCGTCTTATGAGCTCTTGATCTTTATAATTCATCCGATTCAGTCTACGCCTACGTAAACAATGAAATTGATTTCTTCCTTTTTGACATTTTAGTACCAATCTTCGCTGACGTGTTTAGATTGAACACTTCCGAGTTTCCTTTAAAAAAAATCCTCAACACTCTCACTTCATTTCACTTCACTCATTCGTGTCTTAAAATAAATTTTTCTCTTCAACTTTTCCATATTCATGGGTTCTACGTCACAGGGAAATTCTATTTGAATTATTATTTAAAATTTCATTGTAAGAAAATTTTATATTAAGTATAAGTTTTATTTTAATATAAAATTAGATCAGAATCTTACATCAGAATCTTACATCAGAATCCCCACATCAGAATCTTAGTAGTTCATTGTTTTCAAAACTGATTCTGAATTTTTATAGCACTGCAAATTCTTTTAATTGCAAATATTACTGAATATTATATAAATGTAAAATAACTTTTTTCTACCTAAATTTATTCATTTCATTTTGTAGAAAATATTTCTTCATAGGAATTATACTTGGAATATGAAAATGGATATAATTATAAATATAAAATTTTTATCAATGAAAACTTTTAAAATTTTATAAATAAAAAAGTTATCCATAAAGAATATTCATCATGCCAGTAAACACGTTAAAAAAGCAATTTCACAAGTTGGAATAATTTCTTTACTTTTCTCTAAAATAGAAATGGTTTGATATTATCATTTTGAAATGCACAGCTTAAAATATCATTATTTTTATTATTAAAACTTAAAAACGTTTTTTTTTTCAACTTCATTGTAATGCAAAAAGCATTGTTAATTATAAATAATGTTTTGTTATTGAACTTTTAAAACATTTTTTTATTATTTCACTTTTGTGTGAAATTATTTAGAAACTATTCTCTTATTTAAAAGATTTTTTTTTCGTAAATTGGGAAAAAAATCCTTTCCCAGTAATTTTTGCTATTGAAATTTTGTAACTATCCTTTGTGAAAATTTTCAAAACAAATACTTGCTTGCAATTTAAATTTTAATGGTTTTCAAATCGTTTCTCGATGATTGCTATGATTGTAGAAAGAGATTACTTTCATTGCAGTTATTTATTTTGATTTCAAAAATAAATAAATAATAAAATTAACTTTTCGAATTGAAATCTCAAAGGGTAATTATCTTAAATGCTTTTTTTTATTTAATCTGTTTTCAATAAGAAAAGTTTGGAGTTATTGTACCATCTTAATGTAATAACATTACTTAGTTAATATAGTTTTATTGGAAAAAAAGAAGGAGAATCGATTTGTCTATTATACAGAGTGAAAGATATGTAACATTTTTCTTTATTTTGCATTTGAATAATGCTAACTGTCATGGAATTACAAGTTAATGACATTGTTTATTTATATTTGAATTAAAATGTAATAGAGTGCATGTGTAATAGATAAATTTCTCCGTAATAAATGTTATTTATCATAGAATACTGAATACAGCTTAAAACACTGCCACAATTTTTTTGAAATTAACTGCTTATTGATGATTAAGCGAAGCATTTTTTGCATATTAAAATTTTTTTAGCTTATATCATATTAATTCGAATTATAGATACATATTTTATAAAAATTAGCTTCAAATTTTAGTCTAATATGCATCATTTCATTTTAAAATATATATATAGATATAAGAAAATAACTATTTTCTGGTAAAAATAGATTTTTATTTTAAATCTATCGTTTTTTAACAAGCAAATATTTAAAAAATATTATATATATATATATATATATATATATATATATATATATATATATATAGGATATTTTTAAAACATTTGCTTGCTAAAAAAACGATAGATTTTAAAATAAAAAGCTATTTTTACTAGAAAACAGTTATTTTCTTGTTACCTTAAAAATACTAAGCATCACTGATAGTTTGAAAATTTTGCAACTACCGTAAGGGAATCTCCTTTCTTCCTCATGTGAACTAATAAATGATTAAACCATGAGCTGCTCTAAGATTATTAAAAGTTTATTGACTAATAACATGATATTTTGGTAGAACTAAAATGCATTGATATCATTAATTTTCAATTGGTTATCAGTACTTAAGTTTTAAATGGTGTTACGTATATGAGCCCTAAATGAAACAATGTAAAGACATCTTATATGTATATATATTCCATTTAAAATAAAATAAAAACCTCGTGTTTAATAGATATTCTGAAAATGGTTCTACAATACAATTCGTAAAACACATTGCAACCTGTAACAATTTATATTGATTATTTTTAACACTAAAGAACCAAATTCAGAAAATAAATTGTTAGCATCAGACGACTTTTTTACGTTCTGAACGAAGAGAAGGCTCTTCATGCAGCGCGAAGTCAGTCTTTGTTACGTGTCGGACCATCCATCACAAGAGCAGATAGTTCTGCTGCCATACAAACAGAGGAAAACTGTTTATCTTATGCCATCAGCACCGTGTAATTACTGTTATTTGGGCCAGAAATCTCGTTTCAAAAGTACACATTGAAATCTCTGATCATGAAAAGAAGTAACACAGAAGCTTTTATTCTCACCAGATGTGAGAAAAGAATGTGATTATTATCCATTATGGTTGGATAATTTTCTTCACGGTCAAACCTTTCTGCCCATTGCAAACCAATTATTTGCCTAGAAGAGAATTCTTTGAAACACTGACTGACATTAATAGCTTCAACATCTGCTTTAGAAATAAAGATACTATAACGTGTTACCGATCAAAATTCACAGGTATTTTAGAGATGTTTTCTCATTTGCATTTACATAGTAGTTAGTCTAGCTTATGTCTACATTTGCTACATCCCGTTTTGATCTAATTTTGTAGAAGCCTGAATTTGGATATTAACTACCTAAATATAATAATTTATTTTTGATTAATTTTTTCTTCTAATGTTGCATAAATTTGAGATATGAAAACTAGGCTTACGACTATTAAATACCAAGGAAATTTTGGTATGTAGCAAAACTATCATATATTGTTTGAAGTAATTACCTTTTAAACGTTTTCGGAAATCTTTTAAAATACCATTATCTAGTTTTAGAATAACAGATATTTTTAGACATAAAGACAATTTTAGTTAGTTATTTGGACATAACAGTTTTTTCATTTTCTGTATACCTGCAAATTTAAATTTTGGAGGAATTGAACTGGTGATATAATGGTTAATAATAAAATAAATCGAGTAGTGGTGTTAAAGTTAATATGCTTAATTTCATTAAGAATTTGTGAGAATGCACTTTAAAAACAAATAGAAAGCAAAAATTTTAAATGTAATCTACAAAGTTATTATCTGAACGAGAAAGTTATATAAAAATGGAAAATCCTAAAGCAACTTTTTACACTGTTATATATATTTTCACACAGTTTCTCATTTTAATTTTTTCTACTATTTTAAGCAATTTTTTTTAAGATTAAAAAGTAATTGTTTAAAATAAGTACTTTTATTTCAAAAGCGTTACTGAAAGATATTTTAAACAATTGAAATAAAATTGCAGCTATTTTATTATTTTATTTCAATGTATAATTATTTTATATTTGTTGAGTATCTTTAAGTTTTTAAATAATATATTAAAAAAATAAAAATATTCAAATGCAGTTAAAAATAAAGCATTTGAAAGATTATCTGGAAAAATTTTAAATTATACAGTATCATTTAGTGATTCCATTTAAGCTACACGCAACAAAAAAAAGTTATGATCACTGTTAAAAATATTTGAAACATTAATAAGCCTCCAAAAATGTTAAAGCACATACGTTAAATGATATACAACTTTATATAAAATTTTATATTGCTCTAAACATATTTCTATAACTTCAAAATATATAATCACTCTAAAATATGTTTATTGGTTGCATCTATTCAATCGTTCATAGTAAATTTAATATTCTTTTTTTTTAAATAATAAATGTATCTCAATTTAAAATATTAACATAATTAAATTCAAAATTTTTTGCATCTAAAAATATGTTATTTTTCAAATATGTAAATATTCATATTAACAAAAAAATGTATTTTAAATAAAGAAAAACGCATTGTCAAGTGTAAAAACAATCGTAAAAAAAAAAAGCTTTAGATTTATCCATATTTTTACATGGAATGTCATTAAGTTATGATCTTGCATTTGGATTCTCATTTAAATTAATTTCATAAAAGATTTAATTTTAAAATATTGATGAGAAAATTTAAAATGATAGTTTTTTCGGAAGTGGAATTTAAAACTAAAAATTATTAAAAACTCTCACTATTATAACTGTTAAGACCAATAATTTCTGGAAGTGACCAAATATTAATAAAATACTGTTGTCTCTTTAAATAAAAATACAAGATATTTGTATCATAAATAAAGAGATTAAAAGAAGTTGAAATCTCTACTAATAATCTAATATCAAATACATTTTCACATTTATAAATTTTAATATCGTGTATCAAAAACTGAATTACTTATGGATATATTTGATTGTTTGGAAAATCATTTCGTTTTTCCTATCTGAATCAGTTTTTGTTAGCAACCAACCATTTTATGAGCATGAAATCATGCTACGACCAGAAAGATAATAAAAGGTATTGACTAGAATTGACAATTTACAATTCAATAAAAATGTTTATTTGCTACGTTTTTCATTTTCATATAAAACGAAATAACTTTCCGAACAACCCAATAAATAAAAAATATGAAAAATGTAAGCGAGCAAATCAAGATAGTTATAAAGCATGGATGATTGGAAAAATATACTATCAGAAGTAAAAATAATTCAATGAAAAATATTTGCTTATTATCTATAATTTTATCATTGCAGCCTCTTTCATTTTACATTCTATGTGTAACGGGCTATTCTTCCCATTAAAATATTGTAACTAAAGATAAGCAAATTGCACGATAAAAACATTTTTCTTATCAATTATTAGTTACAAAATCAAAATAAAAGCATTATTTCATTAGTTCAGATGAATCAGGGGTAGTTTTTGATAAATTCATTTATACTTTACTTGTGTATATATTCGGTTGTCTGGAAAGTTCGTGCCATTTTCGATAGGTAACGAGAGATACCTGACTGAATATATCAGAATTGTTGAAAACAAATGACGGGTGTACATATTCTAAAAGAGATAGCTTCAGCCATGTTTGAAAATAAGTTTGGTTACGATTCATTCATTTTTATCAGTTTTGTACCCCTTAGGATAGGGTGGCTAATAAAATGCATTGTTGTTGTTGTCGTGTCTATGAGTAAGTGTGAAGTGCAAAAAACAAAAAGTCTACAGTCCACCAAAAGTCTTGTTGATGAGATCTGCCAGTTCTGGAGCAAGATGGCTATGGAGGATCTCAATTGGTGGAGCTCCTAGTTCGAAGAGGGAGCGGATAATGGCTTGGCAGTTTAAGACATGATCTGGAGTTAGTTCGGATTGAGGACAGTGCTCGCAGTTAAGATAGGATTTAATACCATTTGGTGATATCTTCATGCCCTTGAAATGTCCAGTACGCAGCCGAGCTATTGTAGAGGAGAGGTTTCTTGGGCAGTCTAGATCAGGGATTGTTGCCTTGCCAAAATGCTGATCATAGATTCTTCGTTTGGCAACGGCATTTGCGTCTGTACAGGTGACTGTTCGAGGTTGCTCTTTATCTCGTGCTTCTTTTGCAAGGGCATCTGCACATTCGTGCCCCTCAATACCCACATGTGCAGGAATCCACTGGAGAATGCATGGAATAAATAAAATGCATTATAGGCATTTAATGCTTTTCTTTTCCCGAAAGGGGAAAAATTTCACAGAAGCGGCAAATAAGATATTCGCTGTTTATGGCGAGGATGCTGGATGAAGGATTTCCTTTAATAATTTCGACTCTTAGGTTGAGATTAAAACCCATTTGTACAAATATTTTGCCGAGAAATCTGAGAGGTTCTGGAAGGATGGAATTCTCAAGCTACACGAAAGATGGAGAAAGGTTGTGGAGCAGAATGGTATTATTATAATTTAATAAATGTATATCCATATTTAAATGAGCTGCGCTTTAATTGTCCTAAAATATCGGCATGAACTTTTCGGACAACCCAATACTTTATTTTCATGTGCATCAAAATTAAGTTAAATATGCAACGAGTTGGATATTCAAAGTTCACTCACATCTTTTAGATAAAGGGGTAAATTACTATTCGTTTTCTAAAACGAAACAGCAACAAAAGTGATAGATGATATATATTGCAGCCATTCATTAGAGTGCATCCAAATTAGAAACACCCCTTTCTGCATCTGTTATTTCGTCCCTTTAATTTTATTCATTACCTAGCCAAATACTGACCAAAGGACGTCATCCCTCTTCTCGCATCCAATCAAATATTCGCCCATACCTTCCTTACGTGCTCCCTCAACCAAACATCTCTAATTTTTTCAGACAGGTACACATTTTATCTGGGCACAAACCCTCTCTTTTTCATCTCACTCGTCTCCAAAGAACGCCATCATGATTACACGGAACTGTAATTTCGTGACAAAAAACCCACAAGCGGCGCAAGGCATGCCGGGTTTGACGAAGCGTTGAGTTGAGCTGTCGCTCTGCAACAGATTTTTCCGACCACACAAAAGAAGTCGGCTTTCATTTGCTTCTCTCGTCTGTTTTTCTAATCGTTAGATAGCAATCAATGGAAGGCTGGTTAAAAAAAAAAAAAAAAAAAAAAAAAAAAGTATGCTGTTGTTGAAAAGGAAGTTGCTTCGAAAATCTTTTTCAATAACTTTTTTCTGTGGCAATGGTATTTTTTTCTAATCCATGATTGTTACAACAAACAAAAAACGTTAATGCTTAAGCCGGCGAGAGCATTAACGAAATCCCTCTTTATCATCCGAATGTTTCTTTTATTTATTTTGCCTTAATTCGTTATTTTGGATCATTTGTATGTTAGAGGCAAAGCAAACTCATTTCATGCTTCATTACGGAATTCCTATAAGCAATTGAAATTCTGCGAAAATCATTGCACTGAGAAACAGAGAAAGTAAAATTTTCTTCAGTGGCAAAATAACATTTTTCTTAAAGCTTTTTAAATGAAAGTGATTATAATTTTTTACTCCTTGTATTAAATATTATAAAATAAATACTTTTTTACATTGAAATAGCGCTTATATTTGATCTCCTATTATTTTTCAATCAAAATAAACTGAAAATCATATTTTTAAATTGGTGTTTTGAAGAGTTTTTGTTAACGCTTAAAAAATTTGATAATGCTTATATTTCAACAATGATTTTTTTGCTAATAATTTTAAAGTTCTTTATAAGAAAATTTATATTTAAGTATTGTATTATTAAAATTTTAATATATTACATTATTTATAATATTTTAATACATAACAAAAATTATATATTCTTAAATGTTTAGAACTGACTTTTTAGTTTTATATTAAAATAATGATAAGAATTAAATTGTAAGTTAGTTAAAAATATCAAACTTTGTAATAATTACCTTTACTACAATAAGCGTTTTTAATCAATAGCTTTAAAAATATTTATGTATAATACATAAATAGATACATATATATTAGTATAATAAATAGTATTATATATTTGCGGGAAAGTTTAAGCTTTTGCTATTGCTTATAAATTTTAATCCATTTATTGGAATTTTTTTACTGTAATTATATACACAAATAACATCGTAATACAAATTGAAATATTTTATTTTTTTCTTCCTAACAGAATTTTAATTTTTCAAAAGATTATCATAACTATTTTAAATGTTATTTTAAATCAATTATTAAAATTTTCAAAAATAAATAAATTTCAACAAATATTTATTAAATTAATTTCGAGAGTATTTATAATGTATAACACAGGCACAACTCTCGAAATTAAAAATTATCTTTCATATTTCTGAGAATAATTTTTTCTAGTAAGTATTTTTGATAAATAGTAAGGTTAAAATATTCTACTAGCCTTCTGATTTTTATAAACGTTCACTAAATCAGAAATAAATAGCTTAAGGATTTTACAATATACTTCCTTAAATTTGATACACTTATCACACTTTTACTTTTAAAAAAATATTATATTTACATGAAAATCATATTTTCAGATCTTCATCCTGAAATTAGTTTTTCGTCTACTGAAATAACCATATTTTATAAATTTCAGCAAACGGTTTTATTCATGCCATTGCACACAATAGTTTTTACAATTGATGCTTATTCATTTATGCTTTACAAATTATTATCATACTTTTCTCTATATTTTCTATTTATATAAATAAGATTTAAGATCCTATAAAGTGTTTTTTAAGACAAAAAATTTCCATCTGTTATTAGATTTTCCGTGTGTCGTCGTACAGTGTCTCATAAAATTCTTTTATCATGAGCAATAAATTAAGAAACTTAGAGAAATATTAATGAGCTGAATTTCGAGCGGATTTTGAATTTTGAAGCTATGTAAACTAAATTCTGTGGCATCGAGGGGCCAAGGCCTGCAACACCCATATCTGTTTTCGTGACCGTGGTGTGCCAAGCTTATGTCCCTGTTAGGTGGTCAGCCTAACGCGAAACCCACAGTGTTTAGTTCTTAACCATGCTTGGTACTCAGTTTTATGAAACCTCTGAAGGAATGAACGACTGAGTTGACCTTGCCCAGACCAAGTACCGAACTTTGGTCACTCTGTTTTATCAACCCTCTGAAAGAATGAAAGGCTGAGTTGAACTTGCCCAGACCAAGGAATGAACGACTGAGTTGACCTTGCCCTGACCCAGTACCGGACTTTGGCCACTCAGTTTTATCAACCCTCTGAAG
>JAPDSC010037870.1:0-11981 GCA_026290005.1 Latrodectus geometricus
ACACACACACACACACACACACACACACACACACACACACACACACATATATATATATATATATATATATGTGTGTGTATGTATATATATATATGTATATATAGATGTATATATATATATATTTATATATATATATATATATATTTGTTTGCTTATTCCTCTGAATAGATATAATGGCTAGGTATACATTAAATGTAGTTGCGCTCCGTTATAAAAAATAATATATTGAAATGCATAGTAATTCACAATTTTATAATACCATTTATATCTATAATATCCAAGGCGTTTTCCTTAATGAAAATAAGCTCCCTATTGTAATAAATATTAATAAATGTCTTACTGATTTTAAATAAGAATATTAATAATTTATTTGAATAGGTAAAAAAGTTAGCTTTCTTTGCATTCTTACAAACACCTTTTTATTTTATATACTTTCTCATTTGCTCATTTAATAGTTTTTATACGTATTGAGGACAATTAATTTAAGTAAATTATTAAAATTCTTTATTTCTTCTACCTGTGTATTGTTAAAAACATTTGATTCCGAAAGAACTTATATGAAGAATTGGTAAAGTTTATAATGGTAAGATAAATTTCTTGAAGTGAATTTAATTTCTACGTAATTAGAATAAATTTCCGGAATAATCAAAGTGGCTAAAAAAGTAAATTTTATTTAGAAAAGTTTTTTTTCAAAAAATTTGTCCATTTTTATTCTAATAAAAGTTTTTTGAATAAACCTTTTCGTATTAAATATAGTATACTAAGTAAATACTAAGTAAAAATATAGTATCTTTACTTTGTATTTATTTAGGGAAACCTGACCTTGATTCTAAGAAATTTTTTTTGTTAATAACTAAAGTTATTGAAAAACTTAACACATTTAGTTAAAGTATTTATTTCATTTAGCTTGCTTCGTATCTGCAATGGTGAATGTTAAAGGAAGGATCAAATTCTTACTAGAAGGAAAAAAGATAAATTCTCAAATAATAAGTGACTGAAGAAAATATTTATACCATCAAATAGTTTCCCTCTCCTTCTTCAGATAGAAATCACTGCACCGTGTTGCAAACACAATAAATGAAGGTGTATAGCGAAGTCATCAATCGTTTTGCACAGGATTTCTTGTTCTATTTCCGATTTAAACAATGGGTAACATTCGGTTGCTCTTTTTATGAAGTGTACTTTCTCACACCTGGGATACGAGTATAATATGTACTTGTTTCAATGAATTATAGAATGATTTAGAACTTTTTCTTCTCTTGGTGCCTTCCGGCATTCTTTTTTTTATCAAAAAATATATGAGATAGCACAGAATAGGGCTCTAATAATAAAAATGAAGGAGAGACCAAAGCTTTAAAGTAGCATTTAAGTTTAATTGGATCCCAAACCATTTCAATTACATTAACAGGAGATAGGAATTGTACACAAGAACTATTGAACTGAAGGCCAGAGTATTAATCATTCATCTATCACTATGGTGTGTATGGTTTTGGATTCACTCATATTAAATCGGTTCAAATTTGTTTAATATCATTAAGCTCTAATCTTTAGAAAATACCAGATGTAAAACATAACCATCTTTTTCAAAATACATCTTAAATAATAAACAAAAAAACAATTTTTAATACACAAATTATTGAACTATTTAGATAACAAAAGTTGAGTTGAAATATAATCGGAACTTCGTAATAGACATTGTTTCATAATTCTAGATTACAATTCAGTTAACGAATAATCATTTTTCTAGATATACCCCCACACCTTTGGCTAGATATTAGATCAGTTGAGTTTAGGAACATTTCACTTAACGAATAATCATATTTATAGTTATACCCCCACACTTTTGGCTAGATATTAGGTCAGTTGAGTTTAGGAATTATGACTTGGTGGTTAAAAAATTTTTTTACTGGATCGAGATCAAATTTGTTGTTTGTAATTTATGAGAAAAATATCTTTATCAAGTAAATGAGAGCAAATTAATCCGGTAGAATTTCTATATATTTCAACATTTTCTAGTTCACATATAAGAGAAATTTATTTATTTAGGAAAATTAATAATTATGATTTCTTTTTTGATGATTTAGAATACTATATATCTTTGGTTTATGCAAATTAAATGTTTAAAAATAAAATTTAAAGAAATGCAAAAAGTAGCTGTGTATAATTTATATATTTAAATATGTTTTTTTAAGTATATAAAGTTAAGTATTTTTAGTAACATATTTTTTAAAATGAAGTGAAAATAAAGTGCACTAATTTTAGAATTTTTCCGATACCTCAATGTTGAAGTATCTTGGATTTGCTTAAAGAGTGGATGTAAAGGAAGAGGACTAACTTGAATGGAAATAAATAAGAAAAACTTAAATTAATGCAAAAAAGATAAAGAAGGAAAAAAATTCTACTACACTCCCACGATTCAGCCTGAACATCTTCTCTTTAGCATGGTTGAAAAATGTATCTCGATTTAAATATGTTTTCTTAAAATTTTTTTTCAGCTTTTCAATTTCTTATTCATTTTGGAAAGGAAAAGTATTAAGTGAATGATAAGATCGTTTTTATTTGAAACTAAAATTTGACTAATGCTTATTTTGGGATAGTAACCTCTTATTTGGTTTGGTTTCAAGAATCTAAGCACTTTTAAGGAATACATTTAAGAAATTTCGTTTGATTCCGTACTTCAATTAATTAAACATAACTTAAATCCTTTGCAAAAAACGTCACTTTTTGCTTCATCAGCTTTATATTTCAGTAAAAAAATTCTCTTTTGGAAAGATTTTCCTTAATAATTTCATTTTCTCGTCGTGTTTATTTTAATGAAATATTTTTTGCCATAACTTTCAGTTTACTAAGATTACTACGTTTCCATTAAAATTTCATCATGTTAAATATTTAAGCAATTTCGTGATTCAGTCAATTTTTTTTTTAAATTTTTTAGGAAATACTTACTTAAGAATAAATGAAATATATTCATCTGATGTAACTAATGTCCTTTCATAAAAAAATTGACGTTAATGAAATATTTGAAAATTTAAAATACTTTAACGATGTTACTGACAGGTAAAAAGAAAAAGTAAGCAACATTAGTTAAAATGTGAAAATTATCCAGAATTAAAAAAAAGGTTTTTTGAAAACGATACTTCTAAAGTACCAAAAAAGTGATTTCTGATATACTCGTGAGAAGTTTAATGTCAAAATACTGAAACGTTTCATCTAAATTTTATAACATTAAAATATTTATCAAAACTGACTCAATTTATCTCTAATTAACTAAATTCCTTAAATTTTACCTTAATTAGGTAAAATTGAATGAATGTTCAATATAAAATATTTTTGAGATAATTTAATTTAGAATATCAATAGTGACGAATTCATAAATCTATACTTAATAATTCAAATATGTACAACAAAATTTCCAATAAGATTTTGATTTTTGCACTTATATGTGCTCAACAGATAATATCTAACACATTTTTATTTGCGAAATTAAAAATGGAAATTCATTCTTAGGAATATAGAACTACATAGCAGTTTAGTAAATCAGTATCTAATTTATATATTGAAGAGTCAATATAATCAGTTATTCAACTTGTTAGATTTCTGTATTTTTAAATCAACTTAATTACAGTAAAATTGTAAATTATAGTCTTCCAACATATTTTCTGCAGATTATAATGCTTTAATTTGACATTCTTGTGTATCAAGTGATTTCAAACATTAATATCTCTCATTACTCAATTTTAAATATTATAATCACAAAAGTGGAAAATATGAATGCATAAATTAATTTATGCAAATGAAATTTTTGGGGAATTTTACATTTGCCAGTCAATGACTGAGTTGTTAGCGTTCGTGATTCCTGGGCTGCTAGTCCCGGGTTCGAATCTTGGTTTGGACATGGACGTTTCCTTTCTCTCTTTCTGTGCATCTTTGCCCTCTCTTCATCTGAGATGATGGATGAACGTGGCCCACCGCATTAACGGGTTTGTGGTAGTGTGGCGTGGGCAGTGCTACTCGTAGCTCCGTGTCTTGGTTCACAGGGGACCACTGGCTAACGTTAAAATGAGTAGCAGTTTCCGGCCTTGTTATGGGCAATGGCTCCAGTCCCCCAGAGTGCCCCATCATTAGAATTTTTTTTTTTTTAACATTTAATAATCCTGAATTTTTTTACTTACTTATCTCTGATTAAAACCCGATTTTTTTTAAAAGATGGGCTGCTTAAATAATTTGTGTTTTATTTTATAGTACATGAAATGTAACGTACAAACACAAAAACAAAGCCCTATACGATGCACGAGGCAAAGAATACAAGGTGCATGTACACGTAATCAGAAGTACATACAAGTGCTTAGCAAGACCTGAGGCATAATAATAAATGCATAAAAAGAATTATATAAAGGATTAAATAAGCATAAATATTCATTATTATTATGCTTATTTAACCTTTTGCATAATTATTTTTATGCATTTTTACAGCCTAAATTTATATTCATAAATTTAGGCTGTAAACGCGAAAACTGCAATGTAAGTTGAATTTAAGAGAATCATCGATTTGCATAGTGAAGAACATCTACAACCAAACTAATAGGTTATATAAACGACATTGACTTTAAAAATAAAATACTAGATGAACAAGAGACATTATGGATAATTAACTTCTTCAAGAGTATTTTCTAACGTTCCCTAAAGGCTAATTGGTTAAAATCATCGTTTTATCATCATCATGACTGATAAATATCAGATCAATCGTTTCAATGGACTAAGTAACATGACATTTAACCAGTGTTGTGTCAAACAGCTCAGTGAAACCAAATCAGAGTCGAAAAATTATAATATTCATTCCACAGCTCTTATTAGTGATGATTTTGCTTGGGGAATAGAAGCATTATTCTTTCGTCAATATGAGATACTGTCAACATTCTAAATATGACGACGATTTTTCAGTTGGATGTGTATTGTTAATATCACTCTAACTTAAAGTAGAACAATGCTTGTCTACTTTTCTACAACTACCTCAATGACGCCATGAAATATTTTAAAGGCACCCAAAATCTTATGAATTTGGAGACATTTTTAAATTAGTTTAACATTTGCTACATTTGTAACAGAATTTATTATAGCTAAACATTGGCTACACAACAATAGTGATTTTATAAATTTACCCGTATGTGTCATCATGAAAGAAATTTTACAATTGATTGAATTAATTAACTTATTTATAAATAATATCTTGGTAAAACAATTTTATTGAAATGCTTACATTATCTTTTACATATTCTTACATGACATAGATATAAGCACACGTATAGAATATTTTTTCCCATCAATTCATTTTTCAAACACATGAATTTTTAAAAGGACATACATTACAATAAAATATTTGATTATAAATAAACGTAGAATGTAGAAAAATAATGATTGTGAATGCATAAGAGAAGATGCTATTTTACAAGTAATAGTCAAAGAAGTAAATTAAAATAAATTGAATAGTAAAGAAAATAATCTAGGAAACTATTTTCAGTGAAGACATTAATCTTTTTTTGCCAGAAATTCCATATAATGTCAGGCGTCGGAGTTATTTATATAGAATTACTTCAATAAGAAGAAATTCTATATAAACCGTATTTTAAACTATTTTTATTTAAATTACATTTTTTTACTTAAAATAATATAGTATAATGAGTATCTCATAAATGAGAATATGAGTGGCTTTAATAATATATTTAAAATAAATGTATCTATTTTTCTGAAAATTAAAATAGAACATCTTTGTAATTTTTAATCACTTTCAGATTGTTGCTGTAGTTAAAGAATCATTGGATAAATTTGGGGGGAAGGAAAATTCATCATGTAAATTTTGAGATGATAAATGTTTTGAGTTATGAAGAATTGGAGAATGATGAGATTATTTTGCTTAATGATCTTGCGATTCAATATTATTACATAGAAGTTCTGAAGTTCATGAAAAGTAATTGCAAATGTTTTTTGTATAACAGGTAATGAAAAACAAAAATAGCTTCAAGTATATCAAAAGCTGCTTTATTCTAATAATTATTGCTTTTTTCCTTTTTCATGTCACATAAATCAATGTTTAATTATATATACATGAATGTATGGTTATGTGTGTATATTATTCTAATACCAAATTAATTAGCACACAAGAAATAAGATTAATATATTTTGATTATACAAAAGAAAAATGTAAGAGTTGATTTTCAGAAAGAGAAACGTTTGATTACTATTAAAAGTAATATATTTAAATTTTTATGAGTGATAGTATTAACTATTTACAACTAAGAAATTAAATATATATATATATATATATATATATATATATATGTTAGAACTTTTTATGTCTATAAATTTAATGTATCGGTACCTTTTTGCAAAAAAGCTCTATGCACTAAGAAGGATATCTGTGATTAACTAAGAAGGATATCTGTGGTGAAATTTGGTGTGCAGAGACATCTTAAACAAATATGCAAATTATCAAAATTTGCATATTTGATCAAGATGCACAGTGTGCATTTTTAGTACTCAAATCGCGAAGTATAAAACCAGTAACATAGGATGAAAATTCATCTTTCTTTGTTGCTGCCATAGCAATTTCGCAAAGAAGCAATTACAGATACGATTACGATGATATCAAAGACCTGACTGACAACTAAACGACTTCAAATGGGGTCGTATTGTCCTTCCAAAAGTGAGCCCTGCAAACTAAAAATTAAAGACACGTGGACTTGGCTTATCACTTCCTGAGGATTACGTCACTTAGAGGCCACTCGATCACGACTTATCTAACTGTCTTAGTCCTTACTAATGAACATAATGGTTTTCAAGGAACTAGATTAAGAAGCGGCAACTTTTCGGGTACTAGCTTGAGGCCTTAACTCACTACGGTGCAATTTACAGATCCAAATATATATTTTAAACGTATAATTTATTTAGGCAAAGTACTCCCAGGAAATATAATATAACACTTAACATTTCAAATACTATTTTTAAACTTACTTATATAAACTGAAACTAAAATATTAATTTGTCCTTATATGCACACACACACAAAACAAAAATATTAAAATTCTTTCTGAAATTTGACAATGGTTATATTTGTTATTAATTTTAAGGAAAAATGTTTGTATCACATTTAAGAATGTTAACTCATATTTTTAAATAAAGTATTGTATTTATAAACGTGTTATTAAAATAGTATTGTATTTATATATTTTTAAATGAAGTATTTATTTTATAAATACAATACTTTATTTAAAAATAGGAGTAAACATTTGCTTTGTTGCTTTTGTGTATTACATTGCAATAGACAGCACATAAATATGTCTTGTTTATTTTATATTGTATATTGAATGACAGTTCAAATTAAAGTTTCGAAAGAATTAAATTCTAAAGGGCAGTTTCGTCTCTCGGATGTAAAAGCAACCAGTTTTCTGGAAAATTTAAGTTTCTCAAATCAAGAAACCTATATCTTTGCTTCACTGCATAAGACCATTTTCTTTTGCAGTTGTATATCTCGAAACTTTTTCCATTAAAAGCTTACTTTTATTGCTTTATTTAGAAAAATTAGAAGAAAATTTTTGTGGAAATAACACAATGTAAGTTTTATCTGCATCAAAGAGATAATTTGGAAATTTTTTTATTTTTTTAAAAGTTAAAAATTTTTATTTTTTAATTCTTAGAATAGAAATATACATATTGTTGAAAACAATTTTCATTGAGAAGAATAGAAAAGTATAGACCTTATCTAGATTATTAGGTGGTTAAAATTATTGCATATCACATACAAAAAGTACAAAAAATTAACTTGTTCAAGATATGTCATAACGATGCACTATGCAAAGAGTAGATATTTTATTTGGCTTTGTTTGCTAATTAGATAAGTTGATTTATTATAAGGTTTCAGTAAAAAAATATATCACGTTATCATCATTGTCTTATTATCTTAATGTAGCTATTTTATGATTACATTATCTTAATGAATCTTTTTCTGTTTGAGACAAAACTATATGAAATCGGAAATGATTCAAAACTGATTGAATTAGAAATAAGTCAAGAATGATTAATTATGAAATATTAACAGCTTTGAAAAAATATATTAGAATTTTTTTAACGGATCTCTTCTGTAAGGTGTAAATTAGATTCTGTACAGATTTAGTTCTGCACTTCTGTAGCATAAAAGAATCAATTATGCAACTATTCCCAAATAATGTAAAAATTGATTGCTTAAAAATAAGAAAATTTTCATTGAAAACAAAAAATAAGGTTCTCAGTTGTAAAACGCATTTAGTCAAACGTACATCATCTTTACATCATATTTAGAGTTAATCTTTGTTTGAGATAGCATAATATTAATTTATTAATAAATTTGGATTGTTTGCAAGCGTTTGATCTGTTGAACACGAGATTGCTAATATAACGATCAGAATTTAAAGCATTTAAATTTATTTCATTACAAAATAACTTTCATTATGAAATAAATCAAAATAACTTTTTATTATTTATTTTTAATTTTTGTTCAAAATTCGAAAAATGAACAATTTTTCTAAGTTAAAGGTAATGAAAATGATAAATTATTTAAATTTAAAAGCGAAAAATGAAAATTAATTTAGTCAACCGTGATAAGTATTCCATGCATACAAATTTCATGTGGCTATTTTTCCATTTTCCATTATTAAATTACAGATTTTAGAAGATTCTATTAAGCTCCACAAATTAAAGGGAAATGTGAACTACTGCAAGAATTTATGTTCAATGTAAGTGTCAAAAAACCAACGTCCCAAAAGAACGCTGGTTTTTAACTATCAAATCATCATGAATCAGAAATAGATTAATAGCCATTAGCATTACAAAATGCAAATTTTGATCATAAAATTTCAAAATTTCACAAAAATAAAATGGCTGGAATATATAAATGATGAAAATTTCAGGGCAGTTGAAAGACGCATACAAAACAATCTAAATCTGAAGCGTTGCATAAAAGAATGTTCTATATATATTTCATTTGAAAATCCTTTTGCAAATCAAAGTTCCCTTAGAATATCATGTTATACTTTAATTAAAAAGAAAAAAATTGATTACAAAAAATTATCAAATTTCTGTATACACAACATCGTTACTTATTGGGAGTTAGGATTATCGTTTCATGGTATTACCTACTGATTAAATCCAATTAGTGTCATACTAGAATGGAATCGTTGGGTTGACAAGAGTCATACTGATTGACATGTAGGGGATATCCACTTCCTCAAATATGCATTATGAGGTAGGATTTGCAAAACCATACTACCACATCACTGACCATTTGTCAAGGACGGGATTGTTTGCTGCATATCAAATATATGCTCCTATGTTGCACCGTCATTTATATTAGCAGAAATGTCTTTGCCTGACGACCTTATTTCAGCTTCCTTTAACAATCCATAACTATTTAAGAATTCCCTTGACAATCTGAGAGAAAAATGGTGACTCTAGTGTTGCACAGTGTCAATTTTTATGCATCATTAGTGCAATACCGTTTTTGAACTAGTCGCTGTTCTGCATAAACCATTCTGATGATCCAGTATTCATCTATCGTTCGTTGATTAATTGTATTCGATATCGTCATAAGTACTTTGCACTTGGTGTGAAAGTAGGAACAGCCATGAGGTATTCGATATGCACTTCTCTAATTATAATCTACATATATTTGAAAGGTGATCAGTACATTTGTTTAGTCTTAAGTGCAATGATTGTGTCCTATTATTGAGGCTTAGGAAACATATCATTTGAAACTTGACCATTCTATCGTGTATTCCAGAATTCCTCGATACATAAGGCATTCTGTTTTTTGTCTTCAGTTGCACGACTTTCAAATTTTCTTCCAGTTGAAGACTTATGGTTTTGAGCAGTTGAAAGACAAGTCCTTTTCTCTTGTCCAGTTAACATCATGTCTGAAATAAGATTAAAAGAAACTATAGATTAAGGAAATGAGATAGCACTTTTTCTTATCCAAGCCCTGCTTAACTCCATACCAAATAGGGTTTGATCAATTTTATCCGACAGGTGTAAAATTGTTTTTTTTCTAAATTTGCATTCGTGTAGATCTCCAAATTGCTTTCAAATTTATTCATTTTCTCTTCATGGCATATTACTTATATACAATGAATATTTTTTAATTAATTTCCTTTATGATATTAAAATCTTAATGAGTAGCAATGTATATTTACAAATGAACAACAATAAATTTCATATCAAAATTTGTAATATATTTCTCAACTAGAAAAGCAGAGATATAGCTATGATTTATTTAAAGTTACACGTAAAATTATATGAATGATTTTAAATTGAATTAATTACTGAAGGAAAAATGATAGCTATTTCTTTCAGCAATTAATTTTAGAAAGAAAAAATCATTCAGTTCCACGTGATAAAATTTTTGTTTATTTAAAAATTTAATAAAAATTTGTTATATATGATATATATTTTTTAATTTTATGTTGCTCAATATATCAAAATACAATGGAATTAATGCGCATGATAAAATGGAATTCTAATTAGTTAAAACTTTATAAAATTTGATTGGGATTATTCTCAAATGCTATCGAAACTTTAACAATGTCAGATAAATAAAAACGAAATCATGCAAAGCAAATGTTTCCTTCTCTCTAGTTATGATTTATTCAGCAAAATTCAGAATGATCTCAAAGTAATTCTTGGCAGTATGACATGTTTTCAGTTCACTCCATGAATATGTATTAGAGCACTGAACGTAAAATTGGCGAAAAACATTTTCCTCGTATTGTAGGTTTATTAGATTAACTTTACATATAAATGTAGCAAAAATTGTGTGTGACTTCATGAGATTAAAATTTCGAAATATACCTTTAGTGGCAGACGATTGATTAATTCTTAGAATGTAATTTATTACATTTTTTTTGAGACACATAAACTTCAAGGGAGCTAATTTCATATGCATGGCGAAACACGTTAATGAGAAATAGTGTTCAATGAAAGTATGTAGTTGAATCAAAATCTTTTCCAGAAGTCTTGATGTAATAACATGGAAAAATAAACGAAATAAATTAAGACATTTTTCACTAGTATTAATTTAGACCATAAATTATTTGAAATTTGGAAGGGTAAAATTATAAGTAGTTCGTCCCTATTTTAACTTTTGAATGAAATAAGTAATATTTAGAACAAAGACAACAAGCAAACTAGTTACAAGTTAAATCCAAGTAATTATAAAAAACCTTCTAAAACTTCCCATAAATTATTTTTTTCTCACTTATGAATAGTTGATGAAATTGATTTTTTAGAGTTTAAAATTAAAAAAAATTGAATTTAACTAATAAGAAATATAATTTTTAAAAATTATATTTCTATAATTTTTTAAAATTACTTATGTAGAAGAAAATAATTTTGAAATTACCTATGTAGCTGATTAAAATGAAGCATTTCTTATGTGTTAGTGCTTCCTGAAATTCTATTATTGTAATTAATATACATTTTCATGATAATTTTCCTTATAAAAATTTAAAAGTCATTAACAATAAATTTAAATTTTGATGTTAATTGCTTTTACCTATTATTTCTTTAAAATATATATTAAAGATGAATCTATGTTTAATCAGTTTGATATGGGTGTGATTTTTTTTAGTGATCACCAATGAGTTTGTATAAAACCTTGAATTACACAATTTCGATCAAGTTGTTAAACTAAGAGAGTATTGATATTGTTATATTCTTTGTACAAAAATTAGATTATTTTTAGAAATATATTAGCTAATTTAAAATAGTTTAGTCTATCATAATGGAAATGAATAACATTTAAAATCTAAATTTGTTAACCTAAATTGAAAAATTAGATTAATAAAATTATAATCTATACTTTCAACGACTTGTGCTTGAATTTGAGAATATAATTTATGATTACTATGTTTGAAATATTTATAATAAAGCCATATATATATATATATATATATATATAT